>JAKUCV010001581.1:0-24511 GCA_028386065.3 Turnera subulata | reverse complement strand
CCGAAAAGGTAGGTGCACCTTGTTGATATAGTTAGTACCCATCAAACCGTTTAAGCTATTCTCGATTGTGCAGTCCCATACCTGTACAACCTCGAAATCACTTCATTTGAGCTATTCTTAATTATACAGTCCCATACCCGTATAATTATGAAATCGCCCCAACTGTGCAGCCCCATCCCTACACAGTCTCAGGATCTCTCCTATTCCGGTGTGGATTTGGTTCATTCCTGTGCCCCTCCTTCTAGAAACCTGCCAGAAGCCGCTCCTTGTCCATGCTCATCCCGGCACCGGTGTACACTTCCCGCCCTCATAAACCTCGGGTGTCACAGGCCCACCAGCTTCCGCTAGGTTCGTCCCCGAATCCTGCACCGTACTAGGGGAGTTCTGGAGCTCCGCTACCAATGTTGCGGTAGTTTTCTGCAAACAAGAAGAACAGCAGGGAAGTGGGAGAAGAATGAATAGTAAGAAATAGAGAGGAGTGTGTATTGACTAATCCAACTGATTCCAAATACAAAAACTGTCTCTCTCTCTTTCCTACAGTGGGTACTAATAAGCAGATAACAAATTTCCCCTAAACACGGGAATAGCTCTCAAGTTGACTAAATGGCCGAATACAATGGCCTAACAAACACTAAACATTTAAAAATAAGTAATGATAGTAATACGACATGTATAATGTCGTTTTGATAACACATAAAAGGAATATTGTGCAACAGGTCCTCTTGGTTCTTAGCAGTTGTTGGTAATATAGAGATTGTTATGGGATGGTCGGTTTGGCTCGCTTGGCGGGTTGTTCCTAGCAATCCACTTCAGTGATTAGATCCTAAAGGTTACTATTAGATATTTGGGTTGGTTTATTTAAAGCGATTATTATTGGCTGAGCTCTTGGCCTCTTGGTTATGGAGATCGCTTTGAGATGATTCCTTTGGTGGTTTGACCCTATGCCTGCGATTGTTGGGATGAGAGGTCGCCCCTGGTAGTGTGATCTTTGGATTACCAATGGTTGTTGTGAATGAGAGTCCATCTTCTTGTGGAATGATCCATGGATTACTTGCGATTGTTGGGGTCATAGATCCCCTTAGTGGGTTCGATCTTTGGATTGGCTATGATTGTTGGAACCAAGTGTGATTTTTGAGTTGATAGCTATTGTTATGAGTTAGAGACGGCTTCTTGGAGGTCCATATTTGTATTTCTGGCATTGATCATTGTGGATTTACGATCGGTTGTTGCAGGGATTTAATCGGACCTAGTCAGCTGAGGGTTTTTTTATTCTTTGGATACTAGGGACGGGTAGAGCTCATGCTTCCATATCTACGATTTTGGCAGACAGACCAAACAAACAATCCTTTAATTTGCAGTGGCCTTTAATTAAACACCGAGGGAGGCAACTGTTTATACCAAATTAAAAACCGTGGGCCTAAAGGTGATTGGGCTTGATGATGGTTATACCTAGGAGGATGTCCTGTGGTTGGTCTTGTTGGTTGTTGTGGCTAGTCTTGCTGGTTGTTGTAACAACCTGTGGGGCCATAGTGATCAAAGGCCAATTTTGGTCTTATTGACTGTTGTGGTACAAGTGAGTGGTCTCTGGGCCGTGGAGATCAGGCATGTTGAATGATTGGTGTCTAAGCCATGGAGATCAGGTGATTGGTCTCTAAGCCATAGAGATCAGGTGGTTTTAGTCTCTTGAGACTTGTAGAGGCAAATTCAAAATTAGAATTTGGAGTTTTCTCGAAAGATTTAAGTTTGAATACAAGCTGATCTTATCCCGGGAGATTTGATGATAGGTTATCTCTAGTAGAGTTGAATTTTAAATAAGCTTGTCTATTTGCATTTTCTAATGGTCTTTATATGTCGATTAACAGTGCCTATAAAAGGCCATCGACCATTCTTGTAAAAGGGTCCAAGGCCAAATCAATCAAATTATCATCTTCATTCAATTTCTATCTTTTCCTTAAATGTACTTTAGTGCAGTTTTTATCGTGTCTTTTTTAAGTGTAACTTAGTTTAGCTTTTACTTTCTTGCACTTTAGTGTGGTTTTACAACATTTATCATGTATCTTTAGTGTAACTCTACTTTAGCCTGGTTTAGTTAGAAAAACACCAAAACCCGCGACACCGTCCATTCGATCCTTCAGCGGTCGGATGTGGTAGCAGAGGTCGCTTGCTTTTCAATTTAGCGAACATTGGCAAAATGGATTGGTACCCAGAACGTTACTATTTATACCCATTATAAATGGGTGATTGGGTATAAACGAACCAATGTAAAAGATTATTTAGATCTTAATGGATAAATGTACTCATTTAATCCCGGATTGGCTAGTAGATATGTATTCAAATATTAATTGTCCAATTCAACTATCGAAATATTCTAGTCTTACAACTTACTCATTTTATTTTTTTCAAAATCCAATTTCACTGGCGTTTCTCGTTCAGTTACTTTGGTGTAATTTCTCCTCCTCCAGGAACTCTTCCCGGCGGATCTTAAGAGGGTCTAATTGGGCCCGATTCAATCCAGCCGTACCGGCCCAACCCATAAAGTAGTTTTCCTAACAAGTGATACTAATTTTTGGAAGGACTCAATCTTCCTAGTCTGGATACACTGTCTTATTTACCGTAAAATTAGATATGCATAAAGTAATATTTCGAACAATATGATCATGTAGCCTACACTAAACTTTACTCCTTCATGATTAGAAAAAGGCTAATGTAAAAGTTTCGTATACTCTGTGTTTCTTACAAAAGGCACCAATTCAATCCATTGCCCTGGCAAAGTCTATTCCCTAAAAAATTCACAGTGATGTTGCAAAGGCAAGGGATGATTGCAAACAAAAAAATTCTGCCGTCTAACCCAAAAACCTGAATACAAAGGTATCGGAAGCAGCAAATTTCACGTGCATCCATTAAAATTGGGATTGTTGGACTGACACCAAAACAAATTGAAGGTAATGATGATCACTAGCCAAAAACACGAAACCAATAGACTCATTAGTTACCTTTAGCACCAAGAATTATCGAAAGCTGCCATGGTAATGGCTTGAGCAAACGCCAAAAAGCTAATGCAGTCATCACCATCTTAATCGGCTTCCTTGATCATCCTTGTAAACTCTTGAGCAGCCATGCAATGTGCAAGCTTTGCTTGTGAAATGTATCCTCTCCCATCCCTGTCAAACAACCTGAAGATCGTCCTAATTTCCTCCCGTGAAAGGACAACGTGATTGCACCAGCTGAGGTTCCACCAGTTCCACAAACTCTAGGAACTCAATCATCCCATTGTTGTCTTTGTCTGCCTGACTCAACACCTCAAGTTGTTTTTTGCTCGTCTTCAGGCCAAGAGACCAGACCAACGATCCAAGCTCCAGTTGTGTTAGGCTATACCGTTTCCGACGCGATCAAATGACCTGAATATCTCGTGCAGCTCTGTTAGCTGTCCCTTGGTCCAGTCATAACCAACTCTTTTCCACTCATCTTCAGCTCTTACTTGATTCCTATGGCTATATTCCACTTGTGCCAGTTTTTGTCCGACCGTGAATCTAGTTATACATTGGTGTGTCTTAATATGGAATTGATCTCCAATTAATATTAATGAGCTACATTTTGGAAGATAGGCACTCTAGCTAGAGGGTAGTAAAATAAAAATATAGAACTTCATAGGAAATCTGAATGCCAAAAAATATCAGATTTTCATGAATCATTATCTTCAAAAATCAGATTTCCACATACCGTTCCATTCTTGACCATTCATGAGTTACCGAAAGAAGCAGTATACCATGTCTAGTGTGTGTACATGGATCGATTCTCTTCATCCAGCTTTGTGTTTGAATTTTTTCCAGCAATTCCATGATCTTGAATCTTCATGAACGGGTTCTTGGGCAAAAATTATGGATCTTGAAATGGAAGTGGTGCATGAGTCACGACAGTGATTAATACATCTCCAAAAGGGAGTCTACCTTACAAATATAATGAACATTAAATATTGCAATGAAACTTGTAACAATGCTTCTATTCTTCAAAAAATGTAAAGGTAAGTCAAGGCCAATTATTCCTACATTATGAGACTTGGAAAGATTTTGAGTAATTGATATGGATGGGTGCTTCTCAATTATAAAATTTTTATTTTTTGTCCAAAGCATTGTTCCAATCCATCAATATTTACCTCGTGTAGGGGACAATGACTCTGAGGCTCATCTTTACATGAAATGGCATGAACAACAATCCTGCATTCTCTGATAAAAAAAAAAATCCTGTATTCTCTATGAAATCTTGATTGCTCTCGTAAACCTTTAGATATATCGGATGTGTACATATCACTGAGCCTTATATATTAATTTTTTCTGGTTTGAGTAATTTATGGATTTGTAGTACCAACGGTTTTATACACAACTGGAAGGAAATCAAATGGGAGTGATCACTAGATATTCAAATATTCTTTGAGATTAGAATTATAAATTCCTCGCATATTCTCGAATATCTTGCTATTAATACCTGATCAAGACATGAGAAGAATCATTAAGATTGACACCCTGTTCCTCTTTTAATTTTTTCGGTTGGTTAAACGTGTAATTAAATTAAGATTGATTCTGTATTTGCCAAGGATATAAAGTTAGGATTAAAATGGATACCTCACCCTCCTAATTTGTGGGTCACGAGTTAATTAATTTGCCATATTCCTCTCAGAAAAGAGCTCCTAAAGAACGCGTTCTTCCCTGTTTGTGATGATCAAGATGAAGGATTGAGGCTAAGTATAGTTTACCATTGAAGATAATCCACATAAGGTGTAAGAAGTCTCCCGTGTGGGTATTATTTAGTCGAAGAATTTGGTTATCCAGCCCTCATATGCAATCTACTATGAATTTATTCCTCTAATTTTTTTTAATGTATTTTTATACATTTTGGGAAAGTGTTTATCGTCTTGTTTCGTCGAATGAAGAAAATCAAGGAAGGAAACAAAAAATTACAACCATCTCATATAAAATATACCTCGAGGGGTAGGAAAAGAAAAACACCATAAATCACAGTGGCGCCCAAGTTCTTTTTTTTTTGGTTATAATAGATTCTACTAATTAATAACTATGAGTATACCAGATTTTTGTTGGATGTGATAGGGTGTAATAGAATGGAATGAAATTAATGGCTAAAATGAGACATCTCCCAAAAATCCCTTTCATCCACGGTGGTACTACCTCTTAGTTGCATATAATTATTTTTCATATACTTTGGTCTACCTTCAAGTTTGAAGTAATGACTCCTTTATCAATGTAGGATAAGCCTAAGCCATTTGATTCCGTTTAAGTGAAGTCATGAGTTTGATCCTTCGTATACATCTAGAAGTTGAATAACTTACACAACATAATTAGGTGCATGACCCGGATCACATCTGGATTCGTTGGGACAACAATGTTCCAGATACTAGAGGGAAAACTAAAAAAAATGATTGACTCCTTTATTTTATGGGCTTTCCTCACTTGGAACATTAATGACTCAACCTGGGTTATATTTCTAGGTACTGGTCCTATAGCTTATTCCAACAATATTTGTAGAAACTGTGAAGACAAGCACTATAATGAAGGCAAGCACTATAATATTCTGCCTAAGGCAAACACGCCATATGACATAGCTTATTCGCTGTTTTATTATATGTTTTTTTGAGTTAAACTTGGACTCAAAAGATACAACATATGCTTAAAAAAATAAATCACGAAAACTAAAATAAGAAAATGAACAGACTCTTTGAACAAATGATGATTATCTATTAAAATAAAGAAGGTGCATTAAAAAAATAAGAAGAACCCTTACTTGGCTCCGAAGTTTTCGCAATACAAGCTGCTAGGGTTTTGGCTGAATGAGTGCGCCGCCTGACGGCGGGGTTCGCTGCCCAAGGCGTGGGCTGCCCCTACTTCGTCCACTGATGTTAGTATGGAGCCGGTGGATCGTCCTGATTCACGTGGAGAGACTTCTCCAAAATCTTTTCGCGAGGCTTTGGGGACACAGCAGACGGGCGATGCATTGGAGATTGATACTGAGCTTGAGGCTTTGGCGGGCGATGTGGTCTTAGAGATGACGGAGCGAGGGCCTGTCATTCGTTTATCTGATAGTTTTAGGGCTCACATCCATAAACAATGATAAAATACGGTGATTGTTAAACTATGGGGTCATAATCTGGGATATAGGATGCTTTGCAATCGCCTCCAACGACTGTGGGGGTTGCATGGGACATTCAGGGTGATTTATCTAGATCACAACTACTATCTTGTGAAAACGGCGAACAGTCAGGATTACATGCATGTGATGACTGGAGGACCGTGGGTTATTTTGGATCATTACCTTACTGTGGAACCATGGCAACCAAATTTCGAGCCCTCTTCACATAAGGTTACATCTGTAGTTGCATGGATTCGAGTGTCAGGACTCTCCACTGAACTATATCAACGTGCGATTTTGCGGGAGGTGTGTAACCGGATTGGTAGGATGATTCGGGTGGATTAGTCCACGCAAAAGACCGAGCGAGGTAAATTCGCAAAGGTTGCTGTGGAGTTGGACCTCTCCAAGCCTCTGGAAATAGAAACATGTGTGGATGGGGTCTAGTATCCTATAGCCTATGAAAGTCTGCCTCAGGTATGCTTTAGTTGTGGTCCTGCCGGCCATTTGATGGTTAATTGTCGTGCTGAAACTCCAATAGCAGCCTCGAATCCTGTGGTAGGTCAGATGCCTACCCACTCAGTGTCGACTAATTTAGAGACAATAGCTGTTAGGCCAGTCCCGTCAAATCCTCAACGGTTGGTTGTCTCTCAGAATAAGAAGTATAGTGACTGGATTCTGGTACCACCTAGGACATGACAGCCTCGGAAGAAAGTGAACTCTGACTTCGAAGACGCTAGACGGGATAACTCTAAAGGGAAACAAACTGGCTCTCGGTTTGATGTTTTGGGGAATGATCAGGAGCCTATGGAGGATAGCCCCGCCCCTGCTCCTGTCAAACAGAGAACGGGGTCTGCTTCAAGGGTGGATTACCAGGGTACTATAGGTGCGTCGACTACTAAGACTGAGGCAGTGGGGTCTGTTGGAAATTCTGTTGGGAAGACGGTCTCTACTGGGTTGTCGAAGGGCGTTTTTATAGCTGATTCATCAGCTCGGGCAGCGGAGGGTGACAATATGTCTGTTAAGAGGTCACGGGGGCCTACTGGTTATACTCTTACTGGCGATGCTATTGTGCAAGCTGCTCTAGATAAACCCAAGAGACAGGAAAAGCTTAAAAAAGCGGTAGTTAAGGAGAGTGTGCAGGCGAAGAATGTGGACAATATTTGGGCGGGTGTGTTGGCAAAAGATGCGCCCGTCCCTGTGAGCTTTATGCCTTCAGCAGTTTCCTCACCAGCTGTTCAGGCTTCTCCAGCTACAGTACTACCGCCTCCGCAACAGGGAGATTCAGTCCCTACGGTGGAGGTTACTTCGTCCTCTCCTATGCAGGTTGCCTTTGATTTACGAGGGCAAAGGCATAGTGATTCAGTCTCTCTCGTGGATGTTGCCTCTCGGGTTCTGAAGGAGCCGGACCCTGATCCGATAGAGGGGAGCAATACTGCTGCCTTTGTGACTTTGGGGATAGTGGGTGTGAATGAAGATAAGGTGATGTGTGATTCTGTCACACAAGCCCCTCTATAATTTTCTTCTGTTTTGTCTATGGCTTTTCCCCTTTCCGTATCTATTTATTTTATGGATATTAACCACAAAATATTAGCAAGGAATTGCCAGGGGGCTGGTGGAGAGCGATTTCGGAGAGCTTTCCGAAGATTTGGTGTTTGCACACCGACCGCAAATTGTTATTTTACTTGAGACTAAGGTTTTATTTTCAGCAGCTATTGATGTCATCCGAGGTTGTGGATTTGATAGGTCGGAAGTTGAAGAGGTCCAAGGTCGCTCTGGTGGTATTTGGATTTGTTGGAGGCATGCATCTGCTGTGCTTTCTGTGGAGCTACAACATGTGCAATTCCTTCATGTTAAGGTGAAATTTGGTAATATGCAGCCGTGGTTTTTAACCGCTGTATATGCAAGTCCATCCCCATCAATTCGTCAGGAGTTTTGGGCTGCCACCCGTACTATTGCTGATTCGATAACTAGACCTTGGTTCTTAGTGAGGGATTTTAACACATACATTGATCAATCTGAGAAGCTATGAGGATTGCTGGTCTCTTCGAAGATGTGTCACCAGTTTACCTCTTGGATTGATGATTTTCATTTGATGGATATTGGTTTTTTAGGACCAAAGTTTACATTGAAGAAGCAAGTGGGAGTGGCTAGAGAACTTGTGAATGAACGGTTGGATTGGGGGCTAGCTAACCAGTAGTGGCGGGCTCGTTTTCCGGAGGCTGTTATTCAACATCTTGCCCGAACTAAGTCGGACCACTCCCCTCTTCTTGTGTAGTTGTGTCGGCCGAGGGCAACCCTCAGTTCGAAACCTTTTCGGTTTCAGGCGGCTTGGCTGCTTGATACCCGTTTTCAGCAGGTAGTCCAGTCAGCTTGGCGTGGTGAGTTATTGTTGCCTGATACAACGAAGCAGCTTCAATCAACTTTGTGTAAATGGAACAAGGATGTATTTGGGAATATTTTCCACACAAAGAGAGTATTGCTGGCACGCATTGGTGGTATCTAGCGAGCGAAGGACAGTAGACAGGCGGGTCCTTTTTTGTATCAACTGGAGAAGGAGTTAGTTTTGGAGTTTGAACATGTATTAGCTCAGGAAGAGCTATTGTGGTTCCAGAAGTCACAATGCCAATGGATCCAGAGTGAGGATAGGAATACCCGATATTTCCACACATCGACCATTGTTCGCAGACATAAGAATCGTATTCTAAATCTGCGCATTGGAGATCGGTGGGTTGATGATCCTGCAATTTTGCTTCAACATGCTGCCTCTCATTTTCGCACTTTGTTTAGTCGCGAGGTTATGGGGTTCACGCTGTTGGCGGTGAGGGGGTGTTTTCCTATGATGGTGCCAGGACGGTTGGCTGCACTAGATAGCCCTTTATCTGGGGAGGAAATTCATGTAGCCCTAAAACAAATGTCCCCGTATAAAGTGCCTGGAGTGGATGGGTTTCATGCCGTGTTTTTCCACCCTTTTGGCATATGGTAGGCCCGTCACTGTTCACCTTCTTACAACAAGCATTTCAGTCGGGCATTGTCTCTCCTGCTGTGAATATGACCCTACTTTCTCTTATTCCTAAGGTGGACTGTCCGGAGGAGATTACACAGTTTCGACCGATTAGTTTATGTACAGTGCCTTATAAACTCTTGACAAAGGTACTTGCTAATCGATTAAAGCCTTTGCTGGACTCTTTGGTGCTTCCCTACCAAGCGAGTTTTGTTCCAGGGAGACAAATTCATGATATTGTCATTGTGGTTCAGGAGGTTATCCATTCTATGTGAATTAAGAGGGGATCGACTGGCTTTATGGCTATTAAATTGGATTTAGAGAAGGCATATGATAGGCTGAGTTGGGAGTTTGTGGAAGATACTTTGAATGATGTTGGGCTGCCTCCTCTATATATGAAGACCCTCATGTCGTGTCTCTCTTCTAGCTAGTTCCAGGTGTTGTGGAATGGGGAGCTGACAGAGAAGTTTTGTATATCTCGTGGTGTTAGACTGGGTGATCCGATATCTCTATATTTGTTTGTGCTGTGTGTTGAGCGCTTATCTCAGATGATCTGTGATTTAGTTGCTGGGGGTACTTGGCATCCTGTTGTAATCAACTCATTTGCGCCTCCTATCTCTCATATGTTTTTGCGGGTGATCTCGTCCTCTTTGCGAAAGCAAGCCTGGAGCAAGCTACCATTATAATGAACTGTTTAGAGCTTTTTTGCTCTAGCTCAGGCCAGAAAGTCAATAAAGCCAAGTCTAAGGTGTTTTTCTCTAAGAATATCTCTGATTCCCTTGCTCAGGCCATTGCTTCTTGTTTGGGTATTGGGGCCACTTCTGACCTTTGGAAATATTTAGGCTTTTCTTTGGTGCATGGCCGGATCACAACTTCCACTTTTAGCCATAACACGCAGTGAGATGAACAGAAGTTGGCGGGCTGGCAGGCGTCGAGTTTATCCTTTGCGGGACGACTTGTATTGGCTCAATCAACTATCCAGTCTATTCCTTATTATTCTATGCATATTGTACCCTTGCCTAAGGGTATCTGTGACAGAGTTGATAAGGTTGCTATGGGTTTCCTCTGGGGTTCTTCGAACAATGCTCGTAAGCCTTCCCTGGTGTCCTGGGATGAGGTGTGTCAGCAGAAGAAGGATGGAGGATTGGGTCTTTGGAGGATGAGGCAGACTAATGAAGGCTTTTTGACTAAGCTTGGTTGGTCTTTGATTACTAAGCCTTATCGTTTATGGGTTAAATTACTGAGGGCTAAATATTGGACTGGAGACGCCATTATCCCACAGGTTAAACCACGAACTCAGGCATTCGCATGCATGGCGTGGTATATGTGGGGCATGGCCTACGGTGTTGGCTGGAGTGTCGTGGATTTTTGGGGATGGTAAGTCGATTAGTTTTTGGAAGGATCCTTGTCTTCCAGGGTTGGGTAGACTTGACGAAATTCCGGAGGTGGAAATTCCGCATGATATGCGAGATATTAAGTTGGCTGATATGATGTCTCCTACGGGAGGCTGGGATTGGAGTCTACTCCGGGAGGTTATTCCTGCTGGGCTGTTTTTTACTTTCAGAATTTTGAGCCTTTGTTGAGTCCTACTGAGCAGGATGTTGTGTACTAGGAGGGAACGACGTCTGGGGAATGCACTGTCAGAGCGGCTTATCATTATTTGTCCCCTCCGGCACCGGCTTCTGGTGACAAGATGCTCAGGCGTACTATATGGAGTTGGCAGGGATTGCCCCAGGCCAGGACTTTCTTATGGCAAGTGGGTCACAGTGCTATCTTGACTAATTCTCGCCGTGTTCAGCGCCATATGAGTTTTGATTCTCTTTGTCCATGATGCCGCAGAGCTCCTGAAACTATCATGCATTTACTTAGGGACTGTTCCTTTTCCATAGATGTGTGGAGTCACTTACTGGCCCATCCTTTACTGTCCCGCTTTTGCCATACAGGCCAGGGCGAGTGGCTTAAGGATGGGTTGCAGGGTCATTTTTTGTTTGATAGTTCTTTAAACTCAAGCCTTCTGTTTGGTATGATAGTATGGCTCCTTTGGAAAAACCGTAATGAGTTTGTTTTTCAACCAAATCCACGCCCACCTGACTCTGTTGCTTTGCATTGTTTACAGTACACTCGTGCCACAACCTTATCGTCCACTATTGGTGTGCCGGGTATGGAGTCCTCTTCTATAGACTTGCCCCTAAGATGGACTCCCCCACCTGTGTCAGCTATTAAACTGAATGTGGATGCGACTGTGTGTACTCTTGATGGTAGTTGTGCAGTGGGTGGTGTGGCCCGAGATGCGCAGGGGTTTTGGAAGAATGGTTTTGGATTTCGGATAGCGTTTAGTAGTGTGGTGCTGACGGAGTTGCAGGCAGTGGTTTTTGGTCTTCGGTTGGCAGCTTCTCTTGGTGCCTGTGATGTTATCCTTGAGTCTGATTGCAAGGACTTGATAGATGTTTTAAATGGGGTTACCTCCAGCCGTTTTCTGACGCATCCCCTATTGGCTGACATCAGTTTGTTATATGCATCCTTTACTTCTTGTTGTTTTCATTTTGTCCTTAGAGAAGGTAATCTTGTGGCACAATTTTTAGCCAGAGTCGGTTTAAGATCTTCGCATGTTTGCCAGTTTTTGGCTAGCCCACCTGTTGGGTGCGGTAGACTTTTGCAGGAGGATGCATGTTCCTCAATTATGGTTTCTGTTTAAGTAATACGATGCTCATCTTTCTACCAAAAAAGAAAATTAAAATAAAGAAGAAAATAAACTGTAGAACTATATTAATTTTCTTACATATAAGAAAAATGTGCATTATTAAAAAATTAAGAGGATAATTATCCATTAAACAAAAATTATAAAGATTAATATGTTTTTATTTTTTACGGATTTACAAGTTAAAATCATGAAAATATTAGACAACAAATGTGGAAAAAAGAGCGCCAAATTTATATTTAAATAAATCTTAGGGAGGGCCAACTATGCAAATTAGTACAAATCATGATAAATACTCAAGAAAAGAAGAAAAATATAAAAAATAGCATTCAAACCTGGGCTATTGGCGCCCTGAATCAGGGAGCTTAACACTAGGTCACATTATGTCTTGTGTCATTTTATTACCATTTGTTTAGTTAAATGAAGCTTAAGAGGGGCCTGGGCCCCTAAGAAAACAATCTCTTCATAACACTGTCTAGCTAGTTGTGCATTACATTTGCGTGAAATATGGGAGAATGAAACTGATCGTAATTGTTGTAGAAGAAATCCAGCCTCGGACTCGGATACAACAAGATTTCAATTACATTAGTATAAAAAAAAAACACATAACATTTCAATTACATTTGCAATAATTGATTTGAATTTAACACATTAACGTTTTAAAAAAAAAAGTTGATTTTTTTTAACCTCCATTCCCCTCTACTCCTTTTAAAATGTCTCCCCACGGTAGGGAATGTAGTGGAGATAAATTTTAAAACTAAATAATAATTATAAATTTCATAATTAGTCTCATACATTCTAAAAAATAATTCAAAAATAAAAATGTCTATGTAAATTGTAAATATTACCAAACATTTTTCTTCCTTTCCTATGAATTAATCCAAACAAGTTAAAGTTAAAGTTCAAATTTTTCCCCTCCCTTCCCTTCCCATCCATTCCCTTCCCTTTCTTTTCCGATGTATTCCAAAAATTTCTCCTGTGGTACTACCTCTTAGTTGCATATACTATTTTTTCATGTACTTTGGTCTCTCACCCTCAAGTTGAAAGTAATGAATCCTTTGTCAATGTAGGGTCAGTGTAGGATAGGCCGAAGCCATTTGATTCCGTTTAATTCCGTTTAAGTGAAGTTATGGGTTTGAGTTCTCATATATATGTAGAAATTGGATGACTTACCCAACATAATTAGATGCATGACTTGGATCACATCTAGAATAGTTGGGGCAGCAATGCTCGGGATACTAGATGGAAAATTAAAAAAAATGATTGACTCCTTTATTTTATGGGCTTTCCTCGCTTGGAACATTCATGACTCAACCTGGGTTCTATTTCTACGTACTGGTCCCATAGCTTGTTCCAGCAATATGTGTAGAAACTGTGAAGACAAGCAATATTGTGCATAAGGCAAACACGCCTTATGACATAGCTTATTTTCTGTTTTATTATATGTTTATATAACCTGCAGAATATTGCTTGTCTTCCCCTTCCGTTCCCTTATATTCCAAACATAGTGTAAGTTAATTTTCAAAATCCAAGCATATGAAGAACATGATTATGTTAAATTTCGAAAACAGGACAGCCTCCCTCCAAGCATCTTAGTGTCAACCAAAAATTCTATGATTCTCACTGTATATGAAATAATAAGCCTAGTAATAATTTTTCGACGGATAAGCACTCATAAAATGAGAAAATGAGGGAAATTTATCCTGATGTACATTTAGGCCCTTTTGATTTTGTTTTTTTTTCTCCTTATGAATCCTTAATATTATTAAAAAAAACTCTGTCTAGCTTCACCATTACTTGGGGTGAGCAGTGAGCATAATAGTATTTCTCTTGTGCCAACATTATATTTCAATTTTGTCGTTTTGACCTGCTAATTAAGTAGTTTTCTTTCTCAAAATTTTTTTATGCCATCTTCTACTCTAAACTCACAAATAAACTAAGTTCATTAGAAAAAACAAAAAAAGCCGACATAGGAATTCTGAAAAACAACTGAACAATATGGTTCAATTAATTAACTACCACAAAGTTTCACCAAAAAAAAATTAACTGTGGAAAACATATAATTGTCCTATCGTTGTTGGGATTCCGCATAATAACGGAAAAACTTGAAAAATTTACAAGGCCCATTATCAGCTGCGCCGGCTCTAGACTAACTTATACACCCATACCCAATAACATACTTCCACGTACGTACAATCACCGACGCTCATACTGTATGCATCCCTCGATGATTAGGAAAAAACCGTTAGTTAATAGTTACAGTTGTGTATATATATGTCAAAATCATACAGGTATTGGGTTTTGAAATTCTCAGAGGAAAATTGCTTTTGCTTATTCTCTTACGCTTGATCGTCAACCTTTACCGGGAAAAAATTGTCTTCTACCTGCTTCCCTCTTCAGTCTACAGGTATACATTCTCCTTAAACCCTATACTTCAATATATTTTCTTTTTGCTTTTACGTGCTATGTCCATATTGCATGTTTGCCTGTCAAGAAACTGCAAGAAAGTTGAACCAAAAGATTGCTTGAATTTATGCACATTCTCTTTTCCATCAAAATCTTCTTGTATTCTTGATGATCAACACTAGTAAGCGTCCTTGATCTTCTCACGCTTCCTTGTGTTCCTTAACTACTCATCTTTTAATTTGTTTCACTGCTTCAATTTGCTGTTTTCTGGTTGGTAGTTTCCATGGTTTCTTGATTGCTAACCAAGAATTAAGGCCAAAGCATGTGTCCTTAATATTTGGTTCCTCAGAAATTCACTACTGAAATCTTTATTATTATGAGTGTTATTTTCTGGGACTCGGTGTCAAGAAAGTCATTATAAGGGTTATTATTATTGGAGTTATCCTACTATAGAAATTACGCTAATCCTATAACTAACTGCAAAACTGTTCTTTAGTTTTTCCATACATTAACTGCCGTGGTAATGGAGTTATAATTTTTCTATCTTAGATACGATGTCGGAGAAAAATATCAAATTATGAATGCGTATTTCAATGGACTTCAGCGTTTCACTATATTGTTTGATGCTTTTGACGAAGGATTTGATCTCACTACTGTCATGCAATAGAAGTAAAGTTACTTATATAATTACTTTCATACTTCAGTGAAGATTATCATGAACAATACCTCACAACTATATTCCCCAAGTAAACTGCAAATTTGGAACCACACAAGTTTTTTTAATCAATATTAGGATCGCACGCTGCCCCTAGCTACAAAAAAACACTCAACAAGTATGCCTAATTCTTTTTCCTAGCTGCAAATTTATCTTAATAAGTAGGTAGATATCAATTTTGATAATATTCTACTCACTGTAGGTGGATATATAGTTCTTAAGTTGCAAGGTATTGCACTATGAGGACCACCAGTAGGGGGCATGGTTCAAAGTGTTCTGGGCCAGGGAGGAGGAGAACAAAAGCCAGTACAGGCAACATTGCTCTCTCAATTTTGGAAGACATCAATTCAAAATGTAATTCAGCTGATCTTGAATGGACAGACAAAATTCCGGATTGTCCAGTATACCATCCATCCATTGAGGAATTTGAAGAACCCCTTAATTTCATCAAGAAGATTTCTGTTGAAGCATCCAATTATGGTACGTCAAATTGCTTATTTGCAACAATTGAAGTAGCTGTGAGCAGATGGAGTACTACTGTATAATTTGTTTCAAGTCCAATACAATGTGTTATTTTTGGTACAACATATATTTTTTTCGTGGCATTGGCTAATTTATTTTTTCCATAAATGCTATAGGAATCTGCAAGATTGTATCACCTTTGGAGGCTTCTGTTCCAGCGGCTGAGGTACTAAAGGACCTTGAGTTCTCAACCTATATTCAGCGTCTGGCTAAAACAGAGAAGGTTAACGACCGTGTTAAGTTCTCATTTGGGAATAGGTAACTGAACCCAGAACACTACTTCACCTACATTGGATTAATTTCCAGTTCATATATATATGCAGCAGATTAAGTTGTTATTAAATTGCTAACATTTACGGTTTGGTTGTACTGCAGAAAATATACTTACCAAACTTTCAAGCACATGGCGGATGAGGTATTTTCTCAGCGATTTCCTAATGCAGCCTGCAGCCTTTCTCCTGCTCAACTGGAAAAACAATTTTGGAACAAGATGGCTAATCGTGGAAAGC
Organism: Turnera subulata; assembly: GCA_028386065.3. Classification (NCBI taxonomy): domain Eukaryota; kingdom Viridiplantae; phylum Streptophyta; class Magnoliopsida; order Malpighiales; family Passifloraceae; genus Turnera; species Turnera subulata. Next base: position 8,522 of record JAKUCV010001581.1, on the reverse strand, counting down.
AAGAAACAGTGGAATATGCTACCAATGTGGATGGTACTGCATTTTCAAGTGATCCCTCTGATCACCTCGGGGCGAGCAAATGGAACTTGAAGGTATATATATTGCTTTACAATTCTCTTACATAATTGGCTCATGTGACCCTATAAATAATTAACTGGGATTTCTCTTTTTGTTTTTTACCCAAATTTTAGAGCTTGCCAAGGCTGCCCAATTCATTGCTGCGCTTAGTTGAACATGAAATTCCGGTATGGTTTACATCCCACATTGACATGTTTTATTTATCAGTATATGATATCAGAGTTTCTCAGATTTTTTCTACAATATTCAGGGAATCACACATCCAATGCTCTATATTGGAATGCTGTTTAGTATGTTCGCCTGGCATGTAGAGGATCACTATTTGTATAGGTAAATATATTTTCTTGTCTGGTCATGTGTTAGAAAATTAAAGCATCCTACTCATCATGACACTAATTAATTTTCTATCTGCAGTATCAACTATCACCACGCTGGTGCACCCAAAACCTGGTACGGTGTTCCTGGACATGCAGCACAACAATTTGAAAGGGTATGCCTTCAACGTATGTATCCTAATAAAACATCAATTTCTGATTGGGAGGATAGTGTCTTCAAGGAGATTGCAGAGAAAACCACAATGTTGCCCCCAAGTGTCATGTTACAACATGGGGTTCCAGTTTGCAAGACGGTGCAAATGCCGGGGGAATTCGTGATCACATTCCCGAAAGCTTACCATGCTGGCTTTAGTAATGGTCAGAATCATGACTTGGTCAAGTTCTTGGTTTAATCTTGGTTTAATTCCATCAAAAAAAAAAAAGTTCTTGGTTTAATTAACATACTTAATTTTGTATATTTTGGGGACATATGGTCATTTATTCACTCTTGAGGTGCTGTTTCTTAACCGTTTCAGGTTTTAACTGTGGGGAGGCAGTAAACTTCGCAATCCATGATTGGTTTCCATTCGGGGCAGAAGCAAGAAAACGTTATGCGATGCTACAAATGAATCCAATCATCCCCCATGAGGAAATTCTCTGCAGAGAAGCACATTGTGTTTCGAAAAACTGGGATTTGGAAGAACAGTCATTGTCTGGAGAGTTGGGGGATTCTATGAAGATTACTTTTGTACAACACATGCACTCTCTCAATGATGCTCTAAGGCGCTTGAAGAACAACGTAGGGGATCTAGAACCTTCAAAAAAGCTGTTACCAGATTCTCACGGTACTACCATTTGCAGTACCTGCAAACGTGACTGTTACCTTACTTTTCTGGAGTGCAACTGCTGCTACATTCTCCTCTGCCTTCACCATGGTATGTTAGATGAGCAAAATGCAATTCACTTTCACTAATTCAACCTAGGAAATGCAGGCATGGAATTATTGAATATTGTTCCTTTTTCGATTTCTTCCAATGCAGATATCAAGTCTCTTGTTTGTTCATGTGGAGGGAAGCGCATTTTGCACGCAAGGGAAGATTTATTGCAGACCAAACAAATTGCTGAAAAACTGCAGGACAAGGTAAGCCTAAGATTACTAGATGGTGGGGATACTGTGCCTAGTCTTGCAAGTAGAGGAACTGGTGATGGTGATTTTGATGGTAGATCATGTCGTAAAGTAAAAGGAGTATTGTCCTCAAATGGAAAAGCGAGCAAGAGAGCCAGATTAGGCAGCTGCAGAGTTCAAAGGAGAGAAACAAAGATCACCAAGTTTGAGACTATGAATAATACTCTCCTAGACTCATAAATTAAGGGAAACCACAAATTAACCTCGCTCAACCCACTTTTAGCTTCCCTTTTTGGTTTTTAGGAATGATAGTTTATTTTATTACAATTTTAGGAAGTTATGCACAACATATTTACTTCATCAAGTATATGTCTCAAGTCACACGAACAATTCATTTCTATCATGAATGATTTTGATTTAACGATGATATAAGAGAAAGAATTAATGAGGACGACAAAAAAAAAAAATGCTTTCTATCAAACATATATATCATTGTGTTTCTGGAAGAAAATGGAAGAAATTGCTTTCTTTTCGATGGAGAGTAGTTTTTCTTTCTAAAATGACATTATCCCCTCACCATTTGTTGGGGAAAACTGCCAAAAAAATTCGCGGAAAAATAAAATAGGACACAAAGAATTTAACGTGGTTCGGCCTTAATCTTGCCTACGTCCACGAGCTTCAAATCTTCCACTAATATAAAAATATTAGTACAATTCTCTCAAGAAATAAAACACCCACAGGCCCCCCAACCCACCCCGGAGCCGAGTAAGCCGGAGAGTGCTGATGAGCCCATGGAGGATGTGCGCCCAAGTTACCGAGACACTCTTTTTGCCGGTTCCAACCCGCTATACCAATCCGACCCGTGGGATTTGGAAGGAGAGGCTGAATACAAAGACGGAGACGTGATGGTGACGGAACAAGACGGCGTGGAGAATTTAGTTTTATCGGATCCTTTTAAAGCAAGACTGGACAAGCAATGAGAGAATGCAGTTGTCGTCAAGCTATATGGTCGATACATTGGTTTCACAGCTCTACGTACAAAACTACTCGAGCTTTGGAAGCCAACCGGTTCGATCAAGATTATAGATCTTGAAAACAATTTTTACTTGGTGAGGTTTTGGGAATCGCAAGATTTTTTGCATGCTCTGACCGATGGACCTTGGTTCATTTACAGAAGCGTTCTCAGTGTGCAACCTTGGTCCCCCAACTTCCGAGCTTCTTCCGGCAGAATCGACTCCATTGTCACTTGGATTCAGTTCCCAGACTTTCCGACCAATCGGTACCACTCCCGGATTCTGCGACAGCTAGGCAACATGGTGGGAAGAACGATCAAGCTCGACGGTAATACTTCTAACCCCACTAGAGCTAAATTTGCACGTGTAGCTGTTTGTCTTGATTTAACGAAACCTCTCAAGGGGACTGTATACCTTGAAGGGGAACCGTTAAAGGTCGGATATGAGGGATTGCCAGATATTTGTTATTTCTGTGGAAAACTTGATCATACCATTCTAGCTTGCCCGGTAGCTCCACATACTCAGGAAGGTGAATCTCCGCCCCCCTCTACCTCTTTGGTGGTATCTGGGGAGCCAGTTGTCCGGACAAACGAAGGGCGGGGGGATGGATGAATGTCCCCCGAAAGTCTAGGCGGCCTCCCATTGCCCATTTCCTGGCCCTCTAGTTTCCCCATCAGCCTCCCATACTAGTAATCCACCCAACAGGTTCCAAGCCCTAAATCGACCTCAACCCGAGACCCTAGAGGCCATCACCAACCCGACCCGGGAATTACCTAACCCACCGGTACAGACCACACCAAATGTCTCCCTAGAAATACCAGGTATACCTTCCCCTCCCCCACCAACATCAACCGTTGATATGCTCCACTCCCAGCCAGAAATCCCCCCGGCTCTTCCTACACTTCAAGATTTCATAGGGGAAGGATCAATCAAACGATCCAAGAATAAGCTTTCTACCCGATACCCAAAGAAATCCAACAAAAAGTCCCAACCTCTAAAACTCTCGAAGCTTTTAGCCAAAGAAACACCCAAAAGACAATCCCTCCAAGATGTATCCAATACTAGCACCTCCCCGTCTACCTCAGTTGATGTCCAAGCCCCCATCGGACCTGTTCCCCCTAGTTCCTTCCCCTGCCTCTTACCCTGCTGTCTCTAACAATTTCAACCATCCAGCCCCATCCTGACCCCGCAGAAATCAGAATCACACGGCTGTCGTCCTATCTGAAGACTGCCACCGCATGATTTTCTCCCCCGGTGCATCCAGCTCCGATATGAATACGGCTCGGCCGTCGGACACTTCTCATCCCCGCTGATCAGGCGTGTCCCTGCTTTTATACATTCCATCTTGTAGTGGTTATTCTACCAGTTCACATTGTCCTTTTTTGGCCATTGCGCCCGAGATTCTACTCCATTGTTATGAATTGTGTTATTATGATTATCATGTTCCTTGTATAAGATAGAAGTCGACCTGAGCTAACGACTTCTAATCATGTACCTAGCTCACGTATATTTTTAATATACTTCCCGGTTTCGACCAAAAAAAAAACATCAAGGCCTTATCCTCTTCTTCATACTTCACATCAATACTACCCAACTCCTTAATCAACTTATTAAATCTATTGATGTGATCAACAACATGCGTACCTTCGTGCATCTTCAACTGGTACAACTCCTTCTTCATAAACAGTCGATTTGTGGGTGATTTCGACATATAAATATCTTCTAATTTCTTCATCAGCTCCACCGGACTTGTCACGTCCATCACACTGTACTTTACCTCTGGCGCAAGAGTTAATCTGATGGTACTGACAGCTCGCTGCTCGAGCTCCTCCCAATCTTCATCCTTCATATCCTTTGGCTTCTTCTCCTTACCAAAGAGCGTCTTCATCAGCCCTTGTTGCACCAACAGATCTTTGATGTTACTCTGCCAGAGACTAAAATCCTTCTTGCCATCAAACTGCTTCACCTCAAACTTTGTGCCTGAAACCGCCATCGCGAACCCTTATCGAACCTGGCTCCGCTACCAGTTGTTGGGGAAAACTGCAAAACATTCGCAGAAAAATAAAATAGGACACAAAGAATTTAACGTGGTTCGGCCTTAATCTTGCCTACGTCCACGAGCTTCAAATCTTCAACCAATATAAAAATATTAGTACAATCCTCTCAAGAAATAAAACACCCACAAGCTACTATACGCGCAGCACACTACTACTACTTTTCCCTTCGTTTGCCACCCCTCAAAAAACCAAACCATACACTGCTTTTTATACTACCCTAGGCAAACCAAAACTTGCTCACCAAGTCCATTAATTTGGGCAATATATTTGCCGTGGAAGTTAAGTCCACGCATCCTCTATTTTTTTCCTTTTTATTATTTTCTATGGGCCAAGTAAATTAAGCCCAAACCCAACACCATTTGACCTATTTTTTCTATATATACAATGTGGATGTGATGGCTTCCCTTTTTTTATATTTACTTGATCCGATGGTGCTGGATAATTCAGGGTGCCCGCCCGTACCCACTTGGACAACTGTAAGGTGCCAATACGAGTACCCACCAAGTGTCAGGTCATGTACTTCCAATTTTCTAGACTCTTAAATGGGTTGGGTTCTATCACATTCTCGTTAGGTTTACTCTTTTGGGACTCTTCTTCTTGCCTTCTGTCACATTCTCGTTAGGTTTACTCTTTTGGGACTCTTCTTCTTGCCAAGTTATATCAATAAATTTGTATAAATTAAGATTGATAGATTTCAATTTCTGAAAGAATTACCAATATTTCTTATCTGATTTATCATGACTTAACATGGCTCATCTTATGAAAAAAATTATATTTATTATGCACAAAAAATATACAATTTCAGAAAACTGTCAATACCACACATAACTATTTTAAAAATAATCATGCCATATATTATTATAACCATGGTGCATCGTATGAAAAACTACATATTAATATTAATATAAGTTTTTATTATCATCACGTTGGTTTGGTTCCTTTGACGCAGTGCAAGGAGGCTAAATTGCAGGGCATGAATGAAAGTGGAAACTATAAGGTAGCTTGCACACTTAATAGTTGGGAAGATTGAGCAGCACCTTACGGCCTTATTTATTTCATCATATAATATAAAGAGTTCATTTTAATTATTTATTAGTTACTTTTGTAAATATTTAACATAAGAAATTAGAATGATGAATAAATTTTGAGTAAATTTTTTAAAAAATTCAATTTTCTTAAGCATCCCCTTGGCTGCCGGTTTGGTTATCAAAACCTCGGAAGGATAGGGGGCGTAGCCCAGATTTGAAGCAAGAATCACTTATTGCAAGTCCCAAGTCGGTTGCAAACAATATACACCATACCGATGATATATAAAAAAAGAGTAGAGAAGATTAGAGAGAGAGAGGTAGGTTAGCGGCTAGGGTTAGGGAAAGCAGGAACGATTGCGATGGCAACACACGAGAGAGGTTCAGATCTGCCGCCTTCGCCACTTCCCGCCATGAAAGGCAAGGATGGGGTGGAATCTGAGGCCGTGGCGTCGGCTCACTTCTTTCACTTTGATATAGGGAAGATTCGAGCAGCTTACGTGAAAGAGGGTCGAGGGTTGATGTATAGCGAAAAACTAAAATTCTTACCCGGGATGGGCAGGCTGGTTTCCGGTGGGAAAGCGTATGCTATCGGCGGCGATGGCTTTAAGGGGTCTTATCCACGTCAAGTCTGGATTTGTGATATAAATCGGGGATATCCAGATCTGGAGGGTAAAGATTATGTTGACGCGCAGGTGGCTTCTATAGGTCCTACTTATTGTTGTCCGTGGGTGCGGGGTCCCGATTTGGGAGGGGCAAAGCCAAGGGCCCTTGTTTTTGCCTTCCGAGGGAAGATCTATGCCCTTACTGGTGGTGATGATTGCTATAGAGGGCCCCATGAGCAAGGCCCTGTGTTTGAATTCCTGGAGGAGGAGGCCCCTCATCGTGGATGGAAGCGGCTGCCTCATCCCCGTGGTATGTATGATCCCCCTCTTCCTATTATTATCACGTCTCATCTAGTTCATAGCGACCGCCTATGGGTATCTGCCCATCATCCAGATGACCCAGGCAATGATAGGAAACTCTGTTTCGACCTGAGAAAGCATGAATGGGTCCTTGATTGGCGTGATATCATTCCAGATGCTGCCAAAGCTTTGGGTAATTTATGGCCGACTCGCCCTCACGGTGTTGGTAGGGACATTCACCACCATGCGGACCATTTCTATACTATCACCCAGTTTTATGCAGATGATATAGATGATATGCTTGTCGGCCTTGGTGGCTGCAGCGCGACCCATTTGTTGCGGCTTTTGACAGAGCCATACCGAGATATGGCAATAGATGAGGCTGATCGGCTCGGTTTGGCAGGCATATTTGAACGGCTCGCGGGAACAACAAAGGCCCGGCAACGCTCATGTTGGTCTTGTTAAGGGAATCGAGTCAGGCTGGCAGAGGGATCATTACGGCGTTACCATGGCACACCTTTTCATCCATTCCCCCAAAGCGTAGCTGATCTTGCTTTTGTCAAGGGTCTTGAACCCTATATGGGCTTCACAGAAGCAATTTTTTATCCTCCCGAAGAAGATGACACCAACGAAATGTCCCGTTGCCGTCTGCTTGCGCATTAACAAGAAAAGCCTCCCCCTCTTGATTTTGGGGCTCCCTGGGGTAGTTTAGTCCTCTTCACATTCAGGTTGAATTCCCTTGTCGCCACCGATTTGCACAGAAGATAGATAGATAGATAGACAGATTAAATAAGGTTCATTGGTTTCCTCCTTTAAGTAAAAGTAAAAGAAGTAAGAAAAAAAAAAGGAGAAGACCTCCAATATGAACCCCGAAAACAACAGCCCGAGCAGAGGGAAAATCCAAAGCCAGAGTGAGCCACTCTAAAGCAGTGTTGAGCAACTGCATAACCCCCGATTCCGATTCTGATTCCGCCGATTCACAGAAAAGGCGCCTTTTCTGTGAAGGCCCTCTCCCCGAGGGACCCATCATATTCAGGTATTGTTACATCACATCCCTCAGCCCACACCTCTTGGGTTTAATCCTTTACCATGCTGCAGCACTAGGGATTCGAACTCGGGACGTGATGCTTTTTATACCCCCTCAAGGAGAGCACCTTCACCAACTCATCTGTGGAAGCGCGTATCCCAATTTAATAAAATAAAATATTTAAATGAAAGAGAATAATCAAAATACTCTTGAAACCCGGGATACGAATACTGATGCCTCAGCATACAAACATTTACCATAAAAATTTATTAACAACAAGATGTCATAAAAATAAATGAGATCAATAGGCTTATCAAGTCGTAAGCCACCACGGCATCCCGCCGAAATAATAGCACAAAATTAACCTCCGGCAAACTGCCGATATAAATATAAAACATTTATGACATCTCGAATTATTACTCATGCAGCGGAAGATGAAAATAGTAATAAAAATCAAGGTAGAAAATAACATGCATATGGCCCTATGGATCCCACCGAGAGATGATGCACAACTACCTGCTGAAGTGTCTGTGTCTGAACTCCGAGTCGAAGGTATAAGTGAGACTGCACGCTAACTAAAGTCTGAAAAAAACAACGGTGGCGATTATGTGAGTCGCCTACTCAGTGTCCATTAAAAGTCTAAATATACATGAAAGTGAAGTCATGCTCGTAGGGTGATTAGCTCACGAGCACAAGTACAGCATACAAGCAAATCAGAATCACACACCAACACATAATCATCTTATTGTATTATTGTTCTTATTATTTAGATTTAATGCGATATTTTAATTATTATAATTACTATTTTTATCATTATGGGCCCTCTACTGTGAGTCAAGTCTCGGTAGCGCATCTGATCAGATCAGGGTGTGAAACCCAAATGTCGAACCTCAGAAGGGGTAGATTCTGAGGCCAAAAACCACTGATAAATCTCGAGTGGCCGCTAGCTACCTGAGGGTGCACTCAGACACACCTAA
>JAKUCV010001580.1:9713-25564 GCA_028386065.3 Turnera subulata | reverse complement strand
GGAGGAAAAATAGGCAATCGTAACAGCAATACCCGACATATGATATTTTTGATCCACAAACACCGCATTTGTGATGTTTTCCATGAATATTTTGTGCATAGAATCGATGTGGCAGGTGATATGATGGCTGTATTTCAAGCTTCATTTCCAAACATGACTCGTGGAGGAAGTACCTGCAAATGTCCAAGCAACAATATACTGAACCTGAAATTGGCAACCAGCATACCTCACAACGTATTCCAAGCTCACTGCTGCATTTGGCCAGGGTGAGTTCATGGTTGTGACTGAAATGTTGAATCTTGACTGCAGAATGATTCTCATTGAAATTCTGATATTGATCATCAGTTAAAAAGGCACATTCCACATCAAGAGCATAAAAGCATGTAAAACATTCATAGTGGAAGTTATTGTAGATATTTCCACATAGGCTACACATATATATGGATCCATCAGAATTTCCAACAAGTGCGTGTCTGTGAGGGGGGTGTCTAATCTCCTTGGGGAAGTTAGTACAAGATGGATGAAAATGAATGATGCAGGATCCACAAGTGTACATTTTACCACCGCGGATCTCTGTTTTACACCCATGGCAGTTCATAACCTCCAATCGTTGTTTGGCATGAAAAGTTAATTGATGATCATGACTGTCAATCTGCAACCAAAGAAGGAATTCTATGAGTAAATGTACTCTGATCACATAGTATAAGTAATCACATAATTAAACACTCAATTGTAAATTAGAAGAACAAAGAGAGACCAGAATTGTAAAAAGGAGGGGTCGGGATGGTCTTGCCTCATTAGTCTGGGTGTTTGAGTCTCCTTTTTTCTCTCCTTCATCTTCCTTTACTGGTTCTATAATAACTTGCAAGCCCTTGGCATCTTCCATCTGGCTAGAGGTCTTCTGCCAGAAGGATTCATCTTCCTCCCGATCATCAGAGATTATACACTCTATATGAGCAACATATGGAACATCCTCTGGACATTGCTCGCAGAGATAGACAGGATAGTTTCCGTTTCTTGGTTCCCCACAAGCATAGCAGATATACACACCCGAATCATCTTCCCGGAATGAGTCCTTGAGAGTGAGGGGATGGAAGTGACACTCATGATTAACCTTTGGTGGTAAAAGCATGCAGTTTAGGTGGACACTGAACTCACATTCAAAACACACATAGAAAGCCCCCTTGCAAAGCTGCTGACACTTGTTGCATACACATTCAGAGCCAATGGAATCAGGTGGCATAAAGCAATACAGATCATGCTCGTGGTCGCATTTGTGTCTTAGGGCAGTCATCTGCTCTGTAAAATTATTATTAGCACACACCATATGGAGATTGAACTTGCAAGATTCTTCAGAACACACATACCGTAGGCTGTCCACACCGCTCTTGCAAGCAACACATCTCTCATACCTCTCATTCCCCATAGCCGTGGTGGCCACAAGGGAGTGATGAGGATGATAAGGGTGTTGTATTACTTGCTGTGCTTCTTCTAAACAGGATTTGTGAAGTAACAAGCAGCATTGTAGGCAGAGGTAGCAAGCATCATCAGATGAAAGCTGCAGATTGCATGCTGTGCATAATTCTCCATACCCATTACTATAGAATAAGACAAGCTTATGTGGGTCCAAGAAATGTTCAACTTCTGCTACGAGGTTGTCGTTGTTGCTCTTACTCTTATGATCACAACTACCCTCCTCGGTCTGAAGTGCACAGTTAATGTCAAGATAGATCTTGCACGCCTCACAGCTGTAGTAAAAGCTAACGCGCTTATTTCTGCAGCAACTGCAGACGAACCCATTCATGGTATCGTGGAGGAAGAGAGGGTGGTCAGTTGGGTGAAGTGGAGTAGTCTTTAGTTCTCTAGGCAATACGGAGCATGATTTGTGGAGGATATATCCTTCACAGGCTTCATTGTCTTCACAAAAATAGGCTGGACCATTCACCACTTCGCCGCATACGACGCATGATACTCTGTAGCTGCTGGGAATATTGTATTTTGTTATGAAATGCTTGACTTTCTCCTTGCCCTCCTCACAAAAGGTCAACTCATGATGGTGGGTGAAATGTCTAAAACCCATCTTGATCTTCTTTAGCCGATTAGGAGATTTTTGGTGTTTGTCAAAGTAGAGCCTAACTAGTTAGTTAGTCAACATGGAAAGCTTAAACAGTGTTCTGTTTAGTTTTGTCTTATTGCTGGTGGCGGCGTGTGCTGAAGAAGATGATGGCCCTAGGTGTCTGTTCTCAGTCTCACACCTGTGTGCCTAACTTTGGGTTGTTCTTGGGCCTGTTTCGGCCTGTTTGGGTTGGTCTTTCACAATACTAATACTAATGGGGTTGCTTGTTACCAGGCGTATGGCATATTCGTACACACTTAGAGTTCATAGGTAATGCTTTCACTCAAATTTCATGAGATTGAGTGGTTTCTATTTTACTAATTTACACCCTAAGGCCAAGTGATAAAACTTTAGCTTGCCATCTCTAGGACTTGGACTTTAGCTTGCCATCTCTAGGATTTGGATTCAAGTTTCGGGCGCTTCCAGTCAAGTCCCATAGTGTGATGTTGTCGAATATGGATGTTGAGTTTGGTGACTCTCCGACACTATGATGCATAGCAAGCAAAGATTTCCGCTGGTGTCCCGGTGGGCAGCCTCTCCTATGAGAAAGGTCTAATGCAGGACCGACGGGGTAATGATTACACCACTGATACTTTTATTTACACCTGAGACCAACCGATGTGGGAGGTGATATGATGATTGTATTTCTTGCTGCATTTCCGAACATGACAATAACCATTTAAGCAACAATATGGTTGAATCCTGACTTCAGGATGGTTCTCATTGAAATTCTGACACTGAGTAATAGTTAAAAGGTCGCATTCCACATGAAGAGCGTAAAAGCATGTACGACATTGATAATGGAAGATATTGCGAATATTTCTACATAGACCACATATATACACCGGTCCGTTAAGATTTCCAAATAAAGGGTGCCTGTGACTGGACTATTTGTAGAAGGATAAGCAAGCAACACATTTCCAGTTGAAAAGATTTACTGGATAATATGGAAGGAACAAAGAAAAACACTGCTGATACTGAAAGCAAGTCGTCAGTTTTCCATTACAAGACCATTTCTCTCTTCCGTGCATACTATCTTGGAGTAGTATGATTCTTACTTCTTCTTTCTACTCTTGATTTTTCTCTATTGATTAGTTTCCTGTTGATCATCCTTGTTTTCTGCCTCCAGTAAGTGTCGCCCTGTCGAAAGTAACCATGTCAAGAACTATTAGCAAAAACTTCTAATACAAACAAAAAAAAAAAACTATTTGCATAAACAGCAACTGGCTTTAAGAGAATGCAGGCTAGCATTATGAGTGCTGATAAGCTATGTACTAGAATGTGCGCAAAGTAAGAATCCTCCAGATAATGAATTCGCGTACATTGGCAACCAAATTTGAACAAATTTGATAGTATGGAAAGATATCAATAATTAAATTTAGATAATGAATGAAATCTTACCTCCACAATGACACATCCAACATGAGCAACGAACACATGATTGTGAGTACTCAAGCATTCCTCACACAAACAAACAGGATGATTTGGGTTTCTTGGCTCGTTACAAACATAGCAAACATAGACATCAGAATCATCCTCGGGGAAAGAATGCCTAAGAGTAAGGCAATCAGAATGACAACTATGCTTAACTATTTTTGGCAGAGGGATGCATTTGATATGTATATTAAGGTCACACTCCAGACAGCTGTAGAAGGAGGCGGTAAACATTGGGAAGATTTGTTAGTTCACACGGAAACATATCAATAGTAAAACTGAGACAATGAATGGAATCTTACCTCTTGGACAATGCATCCAACATGAGCAACGAACACGCGATCTTCACTCCAGCATTCCTCACACAAATAAACAGGATGATTTGGGTTTTTTTGGCTCCCCACAACAATAGCAGACATACACACCGAATCGTCCTCCTTGAAAGAACTCTTAAGAATAAGGGGATCAAGATGACAACTATGCTTAACTATTTTGGGTAGAGGGATACATTCCAAATGTATACTAAGGTCACACTCCACACAGCGGTAGAAGGAGTCACTAACTGTATCAGAACACTTGCAGCAGTGAAATCTGCTCTTTAGTTCATCATCCCCGAACCATAAACCACATGCCGCGAAAGAATAAAGAATGTGCTTATGGAAATTATGTTTCAGAGCGTATGTAGGATCAGTTCCACATTTGGCATGGACGGAAAACTGGCATTCGTAACAGGAATACCCGACTTGTGACATGCGTAATCCACAGACACCGCAACTTTTTTGACGGAAATACAAATTTTGTGCAAATAATCGATGCGGGAGGTGATATGATGGCTGTATTTCTTGCTGCATTTCCAAACATGACTCATGGAGGAAGAATTCACATTCACCATCTAAGCAGCAATAAGTCGAACCCGAAATTGGCGACCGGCATATACCACAATGTATTCCAAGCTCACTGCTGCATTTGGCCAGTTTGAGTTTATGGTGGTGACTGAAATGTTGAATCTTGACTTCAGGATGATTCTCATTGAATTTCTGATACTGATCGTCAGTTAGAGAGGCACATTCCGCATCAAGAGCATAAGAGCATCTACAATGATAATGGAAGTTGTTGCAAATATTTCTACATAGGTCACACATATATAATGCACCAGATCCAATTAGAGGATGTACGTGAAGAGGGTGTCTAGTAATCTCCTTGGGGAAGGTAGTACAAGATGGATGAAAATGAACGCTGCAGAGTTGGCAAGTGTACATTTTACCACCATTGATCTTTGTCTTACACTCATAGCAGTTCATAACCTCCAATCCTTCTTTGGCATGAAAAATTAACTGATGATCATGACTGTCAATCTGCAACCAAAGACTATTCAAGAGTAAGTGTGGGGCTTGAATGTATTTGGTACATGTAATACATATGACCACATAAAATATATAAGTAGGCACATAGACACTCAATAGTAAACAGAAGAATAATTAAAGAGAGACTCAGAAATTGTGGAAAGTAATAGATGATAAGCATTAGCTGATAGTTGTTTGATATGTATTAGAGATGATAAGCGTTAGCTGATAGTTGTTTGATATGTATTTGCTAGTAGTTGGTATACTGATATGTTTCTATTGTAAGGACTCTTGTAATACTAGTCCTCTTGTTATATAAATACACAATAGGATAGCCACGGTAGGCATCCTGGAATTCATTTCTATCATGGTAGCGGAGCAGGTGTTCACTCTTTGAAGCTTGTTTTAAACCCAAAATGTCTTCTTCACCTTCGGCTTCTTCCTCCTCATCCGCTTTTGTTTCTGGTTCGAAACTTTCTTCCTCTTCTCCCTCTTCTTCTTCCACTCTTATGGCCTCTAGTACTTTTGTCCATTCGGTTCTTAGTGTAGGTAACATTCGTAACTATGTTCCTGCCAAGCTAGATTTTTCCAATTTTCTGGTTTGGCAAAGCCTCCTCTATACCGTTTTTCAATCCCATCAGGTTTTGGACCACATAGATGGAACCGGTGTACCACCCGATGCTGTCATTCCATCAGCCACACCCGATGCTCCTCCCGAACCTAATCCTCTTTGTACTCAGTGGCATCAAATCGATAGCACACTTGTCACGTGGATTTATGCCACTGTTAGCCCTGTTATCCTGAAACACATTGTCAGGCCCGGTGTTTTTCCTACTGCGAGAGAGGTGTGGTTGCATATTGAGAAACTCTTTCATGACCATGTCCAAGCCCGGTACATGGAGTACCGTTCTGCTTTCGTTAATTCCAAAAAAGGTTCTATGTCGATGAGTGATTATCTTCACTCCGTTCGTAACATCGCAGATAACCTCGAGTCTATAGGTCGGGCTCTTAGTGATGATGACATTGTCATGCAAATTATTGATGGTCTACCTGATGAATACAGTGATCTAGTCACTATGTTGACTTCAAAAACTCCTCTTCCTAGTTTCTTTGAGCTCCGATCGATGTTGTTGGCCCAGGAGTCTAGGAAAAATAAACATTCTTCTGCTCCTCTCTCTAACTCCTCTTCTGATACTTCCCAGGCATTGTTTGTTAACAACCGTGGCCCAGGTGGTCGCGGTGGCAGGGGTGGTCGAGGTGGCCGTGGCTACCACAATCCACGTCCTCCTTCAGCTTCGTGGCAACCACCTCCTTCCAATCGCAGTTCTCAGCCTTTCCCTCGACCTTTCTCTCCGTATTCTCAGTCTTCACCGCGTGGTTCTTCTTCCTCTTCATCTCCTCGTCCACCACGGTCTAACTCTTCTTCCATTCTGGGTTCTCCTGTTCAGTGTCAGTTATGTGATGGGTTTAATCACACGGCCAAGCATTGTCCACAGCGGTCCTTTGCTGGGATGCATGAGCAGCAAAGTCAGAGTTCCGGTCCGGCTTGGTATGCCGATACCGGAGCTACCAGCCACATGACCAATTCCACCGATTCTCTTGATTCGTTTCAGGAGTATCATGGTACTGATTCCGTCCAAGTGGGTGACGGTACGTCCTTACCGATCACACACATTGGTGTTAAGTTTTTTGTCATTGATTCGGTTTCTTTCTGTCTTTTGAATGTTTTGGTTGTTCCTCTTTTAACCAAAAATCTGCTTTCCGTCAAACGTTTTGCTATTGATAATTTCTGTTCCGTTGTTTTTGATCGTTTTGGTTTTTCTGTGAAGGGTCGTCATTTTCGCCATCGACAGATTCGGTGCAATGACTCCGGCTCCCTTTACTCTTTTCGCTTACCGGCCTTTGCTGCCTCTTCGTCCTCCCAAGCGTTGGCAGTCTCCCGGGTTTCTGATGTTCTGTGGCACCGGCGGCTATGTCATCCTGGTATTCCGGTGATGCGTCATTTTGTTTCTCAGTTTCTAGAACTTTGTTCCTCTTTCAATAAGGATGGTTTTTGTCATGATTGTCAATTAGGCAAGCAAACTCAATTGCCATATCCACTCTCTTTGGAACATTGTCAAGGTTTATTTCATGTTGTTCATTGTGATGTCTGGACATCACCTGTTGTTTCGTTTACTGGATTTAAGTATTATGTTTTATTTTTGGATGAATATTCTAAATACAGTTGGGTTTTTCCTTTACGTTTTAAGCATGAGGTTTTTGAGAAATTTAAAGAGTTGCATGCTGAGTTACGCACGCATTTTTCTCTTCCGATTCGCTTTCTTCAAAGTGGTAATGGGGGCGAGTTTTGTAATAAGGTTTTTGATGACTATCTTCGCACCCATGGTATTGTCCGTCGTCTCTCCTGCCCGTACAGCCATCCTCAGAATGGTATGGCTGAACGGAAGCATCGTACGATTTTGAATTCCATTCGTTCTGTGCTATCCCAGGCTCGTCTTCCTCCTTCTTTTTGGGTCGAAGCTCTTCACCATGTTGTTTATGTTCAAAATCGTCTTCCCCATGTCAATTTACAGTGGTTGAGTCCTTTCCAAAGACTTTATGGCCAACCTCCATCCTATAATCTTTTTCGGGTCTTTGGTTGTGCATGTTACCCCTTGGATATGTCTCCTCACACTCATAAGTTAGCTCCTAGGATGGCACTTCATATCTATTTGGGTTTATCTCCTGTTCATAAGGGATTTCGATGTTACCACACCATCTCTCGCAAAGTTGTTATTTCACGCAATGTCGTGTTTCATGAAACCTATTTCCCCTCCTTATCTTCTTCCGGCCCAGTCTCTCAGCCGTCTGCATCTTCTTTTGACACTGCGGCGATTTTCCGGCTTCCTGGTACACTGGTTCCACCTTCCGGCCCATTACCTACTGTTGTTCATTCTCAGCCATCTCTCTCTGTTCTTTCTTCAGGTCCACAAACTGAGCCCGATACACTAGTTTCTCCACGGCCCACTAGCAGCCCACCTGCCTCACTTCACAACCCTATATCCCCTTCACACCCTCTTTCTTCTTCTATTTCTCCTGTGCCTCCACACACTGCTTCCTCCGATTCGGTAGATGTCTCTCCTCTTTCACCAAATAGTCCGTCCCCACCACAACCACCTCCACCACCTCCTCAGCATCGTATGTCCACACGGTTGCGTGACGGAATTAGAAAACCTAATCCTAAGTATGCTCTCACCACTACTTCTACTGAGGATCCCGAACCCAGAACCTACAAACAAGCTTCCCAGAGTGAGCATTGGCAACGTGCTATGGCGGATGAGTACCAGGCGCTTCTTCAAAATCGCACTTGGATTTTGGTACCCCCTCCTTCCTCCAATGTTAATGTTATTGGATCTCGTTGGGTCTACCGGCGGAAATACAATTCCGATGGATCTCTTTCTCGGTACAAAGCTCGACTGGTGGCCCAAGGCTACACACAACGGGCCGGTGAGGATTTCGGGGAGACCTACAGTCCGGTGGTCAAACCTGCGACAATCCGGACTGTTCTTTCCATTGCCGTGTCTCAAGGGTGGTCTACTCGACAACTAGATGTTAAGAACGCCTTTCTCAATGGCTTCTTGCAGGAGGAGGTTTATATGCGGCAGCCTCCTGGTTTTGAAGACCCTCGGCATCCTCATCATGTTTGTCGTCTTCAACGGGCTCTTTATGGCTTGAAGCAGGCCCCCCGTGCTTGGTATCAACGCTTTGCCTCCTTCTTGGTTGCTCACGGTTTCACTGTAAGCCATTCAGATGCTTCTTTGTTCATTTTGCATACCACACAGGGTACGGCTTTTCTTCTTTTGTATGTTGATGACATTATATTGACTGCGTCATCTTCGGCCCTTTTACAACAACTTCTTTCTCAACTTAAACAAGAGTTCTCTATGACTGATCTTGGAGAATTGCATTATTTTTTGGGCATTCAAGTTGCCCATGTGCGTGATGGTTTATTCTTGCATCAGCATCGCTATATTCAGACTATTCTTACTCGTGCTGCTTTGTCGGATTTGAAGCCGTCGCCGACTCCAATGCAGCCCAAGTAGGTTTGATATGTGAGATACTGCAATGCTCCAACAACACTGCGATATAAGTATTGGGCCTCACCGGAAAGAAGAACTCCTTGATGGAGAGACAAAACCTGCTTGGGCTGCATTGGAGTCGGCGACGGCTTCAAATCCGACAAAGCAGCACGAGTAAGAATAGTCTGAATATAGCGATGCTGATGCAAGAATAAACCATCACGCACATGGGCAACTTGAATGCCCAAAAAATAATGCAATTCTCCAAGATCAGTCATAGAGAACTCTTGTTTAAGTTGAGAAAGAAGTTGTTGTAAAAGGGCCGAAGATGACGCAGTCAATATAATGTCATCAACATACAAAAGAAGAAAAGTCGTACCCTGTGTGGTATGCAAAATGAACAAAGAAGCATCTGAATGGCTTACAGTGAAACCGTGAGCAACCAAGAAGGAGGCAAAGCGTTGATACCAAGCACGGGGGGCCTGCTTCAAGCCATAAAGAGCCCGTTGAAGACGACAAACATGATGAGGATGCCGAGGGTCTTCAAAACCAGGAGGCTGCCGCATATAAACCTCCTCCTGCAAGAAGCCATTGAGAAAGGCGTTCTTAACATCTAGTTGTCGAGTAGACCACCCTTGAGACACGGCAATGGAAAGAACAGTCCGGATTGTCGCAGGTTTGACCACCGGACTATAGGTCTCCCCGAAATCCTCACCGGCCCGTTGTGTGTAGCCTTGGGCCACCAGTCGAGCTTTGTACCGAGAAAGAGATCCATCGGAATTGTATTTCCGCCGGTAGACCCAACGAGATCCAATAACATTAACATTGGAGGAAGGAGGGGGTACCAAAATCCAAGTGCGATTTTGAAGAAGCGCCTGGTACTCATCCGCCATAGCACGTTGCCAATGCTCACTCTGGGAAGCTTGTTTGTAGGTTCTGGGTTCGGGATCCTCAGTAGAAGTAGTGGTGAGAGCATACTTAGGATTAGGTTTTCTAATTCCGTCACGCAACCGTGTGGACATACGATGCTGAGGAGGTGGTGGAGGTGGTTGTGGTGGGGACGGACTATTTGGTGAAAGAGGAGAGACATCTACCGAATCGGAGGAAGCAGTGTGTGGAGGCGCAGGAGAAATAGAAGAAGAAAGAGGGTGTGAAGGGGATATAGGGTTGTGAAGTGAGGCAGGTGGGCTGCTAGTGGGCCGTGGAGAAACTAGTGTATCGGGCTCAGTTTGTGGACCTGAAGAAAGAACTGAGAGAGATGGCTGAGAATGAACAACAGTAGGTAATGGGCCGGAAGGTGGAACCAGTGTACCAGGAAGCCGGAAAAATCGCCGCAGTGTCAAAAGAAGATGCAGACGGCTGAGAGACTGGGCCGGAAGAAGATAAGGAGGGGAAATAGGTTTCATGAAACACGACATTGCGTGAAATAACAACTTTGCGAGAGATGGTGTGGTAACATCGAAATCCCTTATGAACAGGAGATAAACCCAAATAGATATGAAGTGTCGTCCTAGGAGCTAACTTATGAGTGTGAGGAGACATATCCAAGGGGTAACATGCACAACCAAAGACCCGAAAAAGATTATAGGATGGAGGTTGGCCATAAAGTCTTTGGAAAGGACTCAACCACTGTAAATTGACATGGGGAAGACGATTTTGAACATAAACAACATGGTGAAGAGCTTCGACCCAAAAAGAAGGAGGAAGACGAGCCTGGGATAGCACAGAACGAATGGAATTCAAAATCGTACGATGCTTCCGTTCAGCCATACCATTCTGAGGATGGCTGTACGGGCAGGAGAGACGACGGACAATACCATGGGTGCGAAGATAGTCATCAAAAACCTTATTACAAAACTCGCCCCCATTATCACTTTGAAGAAAGCGAATCGGAAGAGAAAAATGCGTACGTAACTCAGCATGCAACTCTTTAAATTTCTCAAAAACCTCATGCTTAAAACGTAAAGGAAAAACCCAACTGTATTTAGAATATTCATCCAAAAACAAAACATAATACTTAAATCCAGTAAACGAAACAACAGGTGATGTCCAGACATCACAATGAACAACATGAAATAAACCTTGACAATGTTCCAAAGAGAGTGGATATGGCAATTGAGTTTGCTTGCCTAATTGACAATCATGACAAAAACCATCCTTATTGAAAGAGGAACAAAGTTCTGGAAACTGAGAAACAAAATGACGCATCACTGGAATACCAGGATGACATAGCCGCCGGTGCCACAGAACATTAGAAACCCGGGAGACTACCAACGCTTGGGAGGACGAAGAGGCAGCAAAGGCCGGTAAACGAAAAGAGTAAAGGGAGCCGGAGTCATTGCACCGAATCTGTCGATGGCGAAAATGACGACCCTTCACAGAAAAACCAAAACGATCAAAAACAACGGAACAGAAATTATCAATAGCAAAACGTTTGACGGAAAGCAGATTTTTGGTTAAAAGAGGAACAACCAAAACATTCAAAAGACAGAAAGAAACCGAATCAATGACAAAAAACTTAACACCAATGTGTGTGATCGGTAAGGACGTACCGTCACCCACTTGGACGGAATCAGTACCATGATACTCCTGAAACGAATCAAGAGAATCGGTGGAATTGGTCATGTGGCTGGTAGCTCCGGTATCGGCATACCAAGCCGGACCGGAACTCTGACTTTGCTGCTCATGCATCCCAGCAAAGGACCGCTGTGGACAATGCTTGGCCGTGTGATTAAACCCATCACATAACTGACACTGAACAGGAGAACCCAGAATGGAAGAAGAGTTAGACCGTGGTGGACGAGGAGATGAAGAGGAAGAAGAACCACGCGGTGAAGACTGAGAATACGGAGAGAAAGGTCGAGGGAAAGGCTGAGAACTGCGATTGGAAGGAGGTGGTTGCCACGAAGCTGAAGGAGGACGTGGATTGTGGTAGCCACGGCCACCTCGACCACCCCTGCCACCGCGACCACCTGGGCCACGGTTGTTAACAAACAATGCCTGGGAAGTATCAGAAGAGGAGTTAGAGAGAGGAGCAGAAGAATGTTTATTTTTCCTAGACTCCTGGGCCAACAACATCGATCGGAGCTCAAAGAAACTAGGAAGAGGAGTTTTTGAAGTCAACATAGTGACTAGATCACTGTATTCATCAGGTAGACCATCAATAATTTGCATGACAATGTCATCATCACTAAGAGCCCGACCTATAGACTCGAGGTTATCTGCGATGTTACGAACGGAGTGAAGATAATCACTCATCGACATAGAACCTTTTTTGGAATTAACGAAAGCAGAACGGTACTCCATGTACCGGGCTTGGACATGGTCATGAAAGAGTTTCTCAATATGCAACCACACCTCTCTCGCAGTAGGAAAAACACCGGGTCTGACAATGTGTTTCAGGATAACAGGGCTAACAGTGGCATAAATCCACGTGACAAGTGTGCTATCGATTTGATGCCACTGAGTACAAAGAGGATTAGGTTCGGGAGGAGCATCGGGTGTGGCTGATGGAATGACAGCATCGGGTGGTACACCGGTTCCATCTATGTGGTCCAAAACCTGATGGGATTGAAAAACGGTATAGAGGAGGCTTTGCCAAACCAGAAAATTGGAAAAATCTAGCTTGGCAGGAACATAGTTACGAATGTTACCTACACTAAGAACCGAATGGACAAAAGTACTAGAGGCCATAAGAGTGGAAGAAGAAGAGGGAGAAGAGGAAGAAAGATTCGAACCAGAAACAAAAGCGGATGAGGAGGAAGAAGCCGAAGGTGAAGAAGACATTTTGGGTTTAAAACAAGCTTCAAAGAGTGAATACCTGCTCCGCTACCATGATAGAAATGAATTCCAGGATGCCTACCGTGGCTATCCTATTGTGTATTTATATAACAAGAGGACTAGTATTACAAGAGTCCTTACAATAGAAACATATCAGTATACTAACTACTAGCAAATACATATCAAACAACTATCAGCTAACGCTTATCATCTCTAATACATATCAAACAACTATCAGCTAATGCTTATCATCTATTACTCCCCCGCAATTGGAGGGTGGTAAAGCAAACCAAACTCAAATTGGAGCGCATAACCTGGAAAGTGGAAGTACTTAGGGATTTTGTAAAAAGATCAGCCAACTGCTTGGAAGAGTCAACATGCAGAACCTGGATATGACCTTGCTGCACTCGTTCTCGGATGAAGTGTAAGTCTATCTCCAAATGCTTGGTACGTTGATGCTGCACTGGATTGTTAGCAAGAAAAGTAGCAGACAAATTATCACAATGTACAGCAATTGGTTGATGTGGGGGAAACCGAAGTTCCTGAAGAAGTTGCCGCAACCATATGACATCGGCCACAACACTAGCAAGAGCACGATACTCGGATTCAGCACTACTCCTGGATACCGTAGGTTGCTTTTTCGCAGACCAAGAAACAAGATTACCTCCTAGAAAGACACAGTATCCAGTTGTCGAGCGTTTGGTATCCAAACAACCAGCCCAGTCGGCATCACTATAAGCAGCAACTGAATGAAAAACAGTAGGCCGAATCAGAAAACCGTGAGTCTTAGTGCCCACAAGATACTGCAAAATTCATTTAACAGCCAACCAATGCACGGTGGTAGGAGCATGCATATACTGACAAACAGAATTTACGGCAAAAGAGATATCCGGTCGGGTGAATGTGAGATACTGCAATGCTCCAACAACACTGCGATATAAGTATCCGGTCGGTTGTTTGATATGTATTAGAGATGATAAGCGTTAGCTGATAGTTGTTTGATATGTATTTGCTAGTAGTTGGTATACTGATATGTTTCTATTGTAAGGACTCTTGTAATACTAGTCCTCTTGTTATATAAATACACAATAGGATAGCCACGGTAGGCATCCTGGAATTCATTTCTATCAGAAAGGAGGGGGGGATGCTTTCCTCATTAATCTGGGTAGTCTTTAAGCCTCCTTTCTGCTCTCCTTCCTCTTCATCCTTTACTGGTCCTATGAGTACTTGCAAGCCCGTGCCATCTTCGACCTGGCGAGAGGACTTCCAAAATGATTCATCTCCCTCATCAAAGATGATACATTCTATATGAGCAATGTATGTAGCGCCCTCTGGACATTCTTCGCAGCAATACACTGGATAGTTTCCGCTTCTTGGTTCCCCACAATCATGGCAGAAATACACTCCGGAATCATCTTCCCGGAATGAATCCTTGAGGACGATGAAGGAAAAAATTATGGGAAGGGTGTATTTGAGAAAAAGTTTATATGAGTGTTTGTTCTACAAAGAAAAGAAAATAATAAGGACTTGTTTAAAAGAAAGACTTGCTAAGAAGAAACAAGAGAAATAGGCAAGAGAGGGGAGCACGATTTTGGTTTAGGAAAGCACACACTCCATTTTGCATTACATGACATATTTATACAAGTACATCACCAACTTCGTTTTTTGTCTTTTTCTAACACAACCACAACTTTATACATAATATCTAGATATTTTTATAGATTTTTCTAGATAACTATCATTAATATCTAGATATTTTCTTAGATTATTCTAGATAACTATCATTAATATCTAGATATTTTCTTAGATTATTTTAGATAATTATATAAAGTATCATGATATTTTGGTCTTTGATTAGACCATTCTAGAATACTACAAAATATCATGATCTTTTACAAGATTTTTTGTAGCAAGCAATCATGCTTCAACACTCCTCCTTGATTTCTTGCTGCAAATTGCCAAAGCATCTCTGAGCTTCTCAAATCTTTCTTTGGGCAATGTTTTTGTCAAAATATCAGCTAGATTATTTTCAGAATTGCATTGGACAAGACTAACTTCATTGGCTTGCGGCACTTCCCTGATGAAGTGAAACTTGATCTTCATATGCTTCGTCCTGCCATGAAACACTGGATTTTTGGATATTGCTATTGCAGATTGATTGTCCACCATAATCTCGGTAGCTTCTTCTTGATCTTCTTTGAGATCATGCAACATTTTTCTCAACCAAATTGCTTGGTTGACAGCACCAGCAGCTGCTACATATTCAGCTTCTGCAGTGGACTGAGCAACAATATCTTGTTTCTTGGAATTCCAAGAGAAAATAGCAGTACCAAGGGAAAATAAATACCCTGATGTGCTTTTCATATCGTCATGAGAACCAGCCCAGTCACTATCAGAAAATCCATAAAGCTTGATCTCTTGTTTCTGCTGAAACCAAACACCAAAATCAGCAGTGCCTTTGATGTATCTTAGCACCCGTTTTGCTGCCTTGAAGTGTAACTCACTAGGAGCATGCATGAATCTATAAAGTAAACTAGCAGCAAACATAATATCTGGTCGGGTTGCTGTGAGATATAGGAGGCAGCCTATCAAACTTCTGTATTGAGAAGCATCGGCTTTTTCAAAACCATCTTCTTTGCATAACTTCTCATTCAAAGCCAAAGGTGTACTGACAGGCTTGCAATCAAGCATCTTGAAATTCTTTAGAATCTCCAATGCATACTTCCTCTGGCTTATGAAGACTCCTCCTTCAGTTTGACATATTTCCATGCCAAGAAAATATGCCATCTCGCCCAAATCAGTCATCTCAAATACTTTACTCATCTCCATTTTGAATTGCTTCACAAGCTTTGGATTGTTTCCTGTGACTAGCAAGTCATCCACATATAAGGACACAACCAACAAATCTGACTTTGTTGATTTCACATATAGAGTGGCTTCATTTTTGCTCCTTTGAAAGCCAAGTTGGATTAGATACTCATCTATCCTTGTATACCAGGCTCTAGGAGCTTGTTTCAGGCCATATAGAGCCTTTTTCAAGAGATAAACTTTCTCTTCACTGCCTTTGACAACGAAACCTTGAGGCTGCTCAACATAAATCTCTTCATCAAGAAATCCATT
>JAKUCV010001578.1:0-49647 GCA_028386065.3 Turnera subulata | reverse complement strand
GCTTAGTGGGTGCTGAAAAGTTGTCTGAACAATGCCTAAACATCGATGTTTTAAAGTAGAACATCGATGTTTTGCCCATAAAATTTGAATTTTGGGCTAACGGTAACTAAAACATCGATGTTATTTTGGTTCGGCAAAATTCTTTTGAAACTGACCACCATAAAACATCGATGTTCTAAATCCAAACATCGATGTTATTTTGGTTCGGCAAAATATCATGAAAAAGGTTTATGCAAGAACCTCGATGTTGTAAAATGAAACATCGATGTTTTGTGAAACATCGATGTTTGATAAGCCAACATCGATGTTTTTTGGCTTCGGCAAAATTTTATTTCAAAGACAAGTTTTCATGAACATCGATGTTGGATTGTAAACATCGATGTTTTGACCAACGGTCAAAAGAACATCGATGTTTATTGACAGAACATCGATGTTTTGGACTCAAAACACAACTTTATGTTTGAAAGCATGCTATGAATTGTATGATTGAAATGTGTTTTGTTTGAGCCAATGCCTAAGAGAAGTTGAGTGTTTTACCTTGTACAAATGAGTCCTAACTTCTCTTGTTCTTCTTTGCACTTCAACTCTTGATCATATCTTCACTTGAATTCTTGATCACTTTGGTTGAGTACTTGTTTGCTTGATTTCTTTTTGCTTCATCTTGGTTATGACCTTGGTTTGTCATTTATCAAAACCTGTAATGAGTGAACCATGAAGACATAGGTTCTAACAAATTGTGCATTCTTATGCTCACAATCCCATCGGTCACCCTTTAGCTTGATTTCTGGTAACCAGCGGGTTACGTCGAACTTATGGACGCTGCCATCAGCACAGCATGAGCAAGGAGCAATTCTGGTCCTCCCGGACGATATAGGTCTATACAGGGAAGTCTTTGACAGATGGGAAAAGATTACCCTAAATCATATTGATGATCCCTCCAAGACGTGGAATGATAACAAAGCCAAAGTAGATTACATCCCGCAATGGGATGAGACACCAAGCGAGACACCTAAGATGTCGGGTGAATCTGATGAGGAGGATGATTGGTATAATCCTTATGGACAAAGCGGCCTCGCCCTAGAAGATGACCTGGCAGACCTGGATTACCCCAAGTTCAGGGAATTTGAACAAAAGGCCGAGGAATTGGTAGCCCAAGCAAAGATGAGCTCAGAAGTGACTTCAGTATATAGACCTCCCAGGATGAAAACATGGGGAGAGGAGTCCAGTACCCCCCAGCCAGAGCAATAGCTTCTACCTCAAAAAACGAAACAACGATCTACGGAGGATACAATGAAAAGAAGCTAAGAGCCAAAGCATCGAGAATTTGCTTGGCGAAGATGAAAAGCTAATCTGGATCCAATGGAGGATGGCGTACCCAGAACCATATGCTGATGTCCTTCGACAGGCTGACGAGACACAGAATGTCATTTCTCAGATCCGAAGAATCCACTTCCTAGAAGACCCTTACCAAGGAATGGATGTATTCCTCTTCTTCCATTTTGAGCTCTAAGTGGAGTTCCTCAGGGCCATCATCAAGGGAAGAAGTATTAAACTTCAGCCCCACATAATCAAGAAGATAGCTGAAGTAGGGGAGGATCAGCTCAAAGAAAAAAAGGGACTGAGATCATGGCTCGGAGTGCTTAACTATGCCCGAATGTATATCCCGAAACTGGGAATACTCTTAGGCCCTCTCTATGAGAAAACAAGTCCCCATGGAGATAAGAGAATGAAGTCCTCGGACTGGGAAATAGTAAGGCAGATTAAGCAACAAGTGCAGAACATATATGTTTACGTCGCAGGAGTGGGGATAGGTGGACGAGACTACTGGTCTATGATCTGTGGTGGTTGAGCAACAGTGGTTACGTAGGTTTTAGAAATAACGGGTAAGGACCCCGATGTGTGCCGAACCACACTCTTCCCAGCCCTAACTCTTGCGATGTTTGCATGCAAAAAACCTATGTCACTACACACGCGTTTGACACCATTAATCAACTCAGAGACATCCCCTTCGTTTTTAAATCTCACAAAAGCGAACCTCTTACGGAAGACATCTACTACCTCGCCGTATTTTGCCAGGACCAGGTGTATGTCCGCCGGTGACCACCGTAGTGGTATATTCTCCACATACAAACTATAGACCTGAGATTGGTCAATAGCATGTTGAACTCGTTGACGACTCCACTTGCTGAAGTACACTGGTTTAGGAAGTGTGTGGGTGTGGGTGTTTTGGTTTTAGTATGGTAGGTGTATGGTCTGATTGTGGTGGTATTGGGTGGATGGCCCTACCGGCGAGAGGTGGGGGGACATTGGGGTGGTAGAGAGACTCATGCCGGTTGCATGTTGTACAATAGATATTTATCCGTTAATGTACGTTAACACCTGTTGTACTCGTGTCTAACATAGTTACGAAATCATGTTACATGCAGCCAGAATTGCCTCTGAGATGTACAATATTACGGTCCACAATGAATATTAAAAATAAGAGAAATTGCAGATACATAGAGGTGCAAATAAGAGAAAACAAATTATGGTCCACATTGGATATTTAAAATTGCAGATAAGTTTTTTTTTTGTTTTGAGAGAGAAAATTGAAGATTGTTGTCGAGGTTACAAAATTTGGGCCCGAATCGCACCCATAAAGAACTGACACATTGAGAATATAGACCCCGTCTAATCTCATTTGGGGCCAGTCAGTTCAACATCCCCTAGCTTACTCTCCCTATCCATCCATTAGTGATTATAACAAAAAAATTAAAAGAGTAAAAGAAAGGCCTTCACCTTATTAAAGAAAGCGTTCCTTAGGGTTTGCATTGGAATGGACCACTACGGCTAATAAAACTTGATATATAGCGTCGTAGATCTTCTCTACCCAACTTCCTCGCCACCTTTTCTTTCTTTCTTCTTTCTTTTGTGGGCCTTTATGTTTCATTTCCAAGTACCTCAGTCATTCCACATGGTGAAAACACCTGGATTTGATCCTTGAACCGATTCTCCAGACCAGCTTGCGTATCCGCCAGAGGGAATATCATAGTCTACCTTGACAAGAGCAAGCTCCTCTGCGTTAGATCCCGTTGAATTCGTAGCCACCCCTATTCCCCCATTGGGACCATTTCCAAGATACCCTCCACTATAACTCCCACTGGAGCTTCCATTGTTCTCTACCACAGATGATGAAGAACCCATGTTCCACAACCCATGAAGCAAAGCAGGATTGTTCTGCAGATAACTGTTGTAGAACTGTGAGCTTTGGCTGGATTGGACGTTATGCAAGTAATTAGACCCTGCCGACTGCTGGTGCAAGTGAAGCTGGGTTTGAAGATAGTTTTGGTGGAGTGAGACATCTTGTGCGTATTGAGAAATGTCCTGGTTCTGTAGTGATAGCAATGGCTGGGGTTGGTCGTAAGGAGTCTGCATGAGAGAGTAAGCTTGTAGCCTGCTGGAGCTTGAACTTCCATACTGGAAACTTGAGCCAAGAGCCATCATTTCCTCCCTTTTTCTTGATGATTCGATGGCCTGGGCCTCTTTAAGCCTTTTGGCAGCCCCGCCTCCAATTGGCAAAGTATTGCTCTCAAGAATGCTCTTCACATCATACCTACTCATGTCAAAGTTGGTGACTGCGTTCAACCCTCTAAATTTTATTGCTGCTATATCATAAGCCTCTGCAGCCTCCTCCTCAGTACCTGAACAAATTATTGTTCAGTCCTTTCCATATCTACAAAGTTGTAAGGTTATAGTAATTTGACATTCACTTTTTCTACATATGGTTAAAACGTTTCCAAGCCTAAATATTATGCTAACTTACAGTCTGTGACAACATGAGATTAGTATGCAGTGATCACTAATTTAATGCTACTAAAACAGCAACTGAATAGGTTCTGTTCTCTGCTACTCCTTTACGTGGAGCATCTCAATTACTAAACAAAGTTGTGAACTGCAGAGAGCATAACTAACTTACTAAAGGTTCCCAAGTAGAGATCTTTATTTCCTGCAACTCTTCCTATCCTTGCTTGCCATCTTCCATGTTGGTGATGCCTGCTCAGAAAAATTGATGTAGAAATAATTAAGAACCTGTTTATTTCGGCTGGCAAGTTTTGCATCATCCATTATTATTGACTCTTGAGAAATTGGTTTTAATTTTCGCTACAGTCTTCAACAATATAAACATAATCATTTTGTTAACAAATACATATATAATCATACCTATCGCAGTGTAGTTCAATTTTCACACATTTTGATATGTATACAGAACCTCATTTTCTGTTTCTAATATTGATATGTTGGAGATAAGTGGACGGGTATTTGAATAGTTTACCTTGTAACCCCACGATACATGGACGCACCCCTAGAGAATCCACTGCTTTTCCTATAAAATTTCAACATAAAATTAAAGGAAGCACCAAAACTAGCAAAGACTGTAGTTGAACATGAAGTGATCAACCAAAAAAATTATTTTCTATGAAGAAGATCAACAAGGAATTCAATATTGTAGTTACCTTCTAATTGAGGCCACAAATTCTTGACGTGTCATGTGCTTCATATCCTCTAGTTCCTTCTCATAGTTACTGATCTGAAATAAAAGGTGAAGAAATATAGCATTAAGGCCTTTATAGATTCTACAGCTTCCCGTTTTCTACAACTGAATCATAACTCTTAAAAGGAGGGTTGTAAACTCACCGGGAAATTTGTAGTAGTGGATGTTCCCCAATATTTTAGTGCAGCCAAATCATAAGCCCTAGCAGCCTTTTCTTCCTTATCATAGCCACCTGGATGAGTTGAAGAGGATGGATAAGTTAATTAACATTACTGTAAGTATAGAACATGAAAACTTCGAAACTTTCCAATTACAATTACCCACCTAAATAGACTGGGAGAAACCATGGAGGGGACCAAAAGTAGATATAGTTAACCATGCAAGATCAAGGTAAGAGAGTTAGTAAGAGTTATAGAAGTAATAAATGATTAACCTAACTGATCAATATGAGTATTATACCTTGTCTTCCCTTTCTAGATTGACCTTCTCTCCTACAACTATTATCCCAGAGGTGAGCCTCATACCTTCCTGTCCATCTATGCCTACAAAATGCAGAGATACCCACTCCAAATTTAGAGGTACGAGGACATACACTTAGGTAGGGAGAAGAAAACTATAGCATATAATAAGTTGTGCAAATTAATTGTGTGAGTCCACCTTGTTACCCCACGGTAGATCGATGTTCTCTGCCCAAATGTGTCCAAAGTCCTTCTAGGGGCAGTCGCTTCAACTGTATTAGTACTGTTATCACTGGTTTCACATGTAGAGCCCTTACCGCTAGCACTACCCATTGACAATGTTAATGACTGCAAATTGCTCCCACTTTCTTGAAACTCATAATTATTAGAGGCAGCTACTACTGGGTTTTGCACTGGCACAAGAGCATTGCTTTGGAACAAGTAATCAGAATCATTGGTCTGAATTTCATTGTAGGCCACAAGATCTGATTGATTCTCAGTTTTGCTCACACCAAGAAAATCTGCAACTTTCGGAACCTCAGTGTTTCCTTGTGCATTAACTATATTCCAATCTGACAAAAGCAAAGAATGGAGTTGTACAGTCAGAGAGCAAAGAGAAGCAAGTGTTGAAGAGAAGATTAAGAGAGGTGTACCTTGAGTTTGGAATGGGTTGTCAATATTGTCACTCACTAACCCTAGAGAAAACTGGTGAGCATGTGCTGCTGCTGTATGCAGATGGGTTGGCAAGGCAGAATGGGTAGGAGAAAGAGGGAATGAGAGCCAGTTGTTTGAGTTCATAGAGCCCATGCTTCTTAATTTGAAGAATTTATCCTAGGGTTATGTATACACTTTTCCTCTGACTACAACTGCAAAGAAGAGACCTGCATGAAAAACTAATTCACACCATTATTGAACTTTCGAAAGAGTAAGACCTGACACAAATTAGCCAAAACTACTCTCAGTAAAGAAGAAAGTAAGAGTCTTGAAACAGTACAGGTGTGGGATTGTATGCCCTGATCCGTGGCTAGGGTTTGTGGGTGTTGGCAAAGTAGAATTACTTTCTCTCCCTCCCTTCCTCTATTTCTCACTTTGACATAAGAGGTGTGGTTTAGCTAGAAAGCATGGGAGAAGAGGGAAAGGAAGGAGGAGAGACTGAAAAGAAAGAATTTAGGGAAAGAGAGGAAGTGCTTAAAAATGTATTCATATCTTCTCTTCTCTTCTCTTTCTTTCCCTAAAACCACACAAACACACACATACACAGAGGAAGACACACAAATCAACCAAGTTGTTCCTTCCACACTCCTTTTGCAAATGGTCATCCTAAGCGGTCTGACTCCCTTGGCACCATTTTCCAAAACTGGAAAACCAAGCCACCATCATACTATAATAATATACGAGTGTGCATAATCTCCACATATCCTCACTATATACACAAATAATGACACGAGTGTCTATATTAAACTACAAGTGAAGCTCTTTCCAGTCCTTGTATAGAGACAAACCCACAATTCCAACTGGAAAAATCCAATTAATGCCACCCTTCTCTCACTCTCTCTCTCTCTTAACCCCACTTGGGTTTATTGGAACTCTCCTCCTCGTTCAAAGCGATATATGACTCCCCAAAGCCCAGCATTCCCACCCTCTGCAAATCATTTCTTACTCTAAATATCGACCACTCTACGTAAAGTAACTTCCCCCCTCTCTCTCATCTTCAATATACTAGTAAGATTTTATGCATACCAAACGATCAAACCCATAAACCACAGAAGATCTCACTTCTCCCATATGGGGGTTTACTGTCACCAAAAACCAAATTTGTGGATCCCCGAGTCCCTGCATGTGTTAAAGATGCATGTGTACGGACATGCAATATCTTAATGCAAAAACCCGACATATTTAAAATTAAAAGTACTGGCGAGAAGAGTAAGAGTTAACCCTTGTTCAACCTGATCGAGTTAAAAAAGTAGTAGCTTCAAAGGAGAATTGAAAACAAATAAAGAATATTCAAGGATTTCGTTTGGTTCCCCGAGTAGAAATCTGTTGACCACCTAATTGATCTTTGCGCCCGTCAAAAGATAGAAATTATATTTATGATTAAAATAAATTAAGGTTCTTATTCATGTCTATGCACACTAGAAACTTGCACGTACGTACCACTCAGGCTCTAGTTCATTTTTTTTTTCCTTTTTCTCTAGCGGGGATTGTTTTATGACTGTAAATACGCAATGTCAAAATAAGTGAGCCGATGATAGTCAGGTTATCTGGTATCGTATGTAAAGGCAATATACAAATGTGTGTCCATCATAATGTACATATATATAGACAAGTACCTAACCATACTTAATCTACTATTTCTCAGTCTTCGTATTCACACAAAGTGACACTCTGTGCAACAAAGATATACACACGTGCAAGATGAACATATAAACTAAGAAGAGATGCAGAGAAAGACAAGATTTATCTGACATGGGGGTCTTATTTTTGAACGGTTTAAATTGGTTTCCTTGGAACTCTGTGTTACCATCATTTAGAAACTAAACAATTCTGATAAAGTTTCAGGGTTTCAGAATATCATCACAATAATATATTAATACCTTTCTTATTAAACCTGAAGAATCTTCCCATTAAAAGCAAAGAAGCACAACGAAGTTAATTAAGTTCAATATATACTCAATTCAAATGGAGTAAAGGAAACAAAAAATCGCCTGTCATTTGTTGGTGACACAGTTCCCCCAAAATTCTTGAACATAAATATATACGATGCTAGGTTGACTGAAGTGCCCCACAGCAAGGGAACAGGACCCACTTCTCTCGCTTCTCTTCTCTTCTCTCTAAAAAAAAAATCAAACACACTAATTTGAACAAAACCCTTGAAAAAAAAAGGGGAATTAAAACCTTAACATAACCTAAACATTAAACACTACACAAACCCTTTTCTCCAAATTAAGAAGCAAGAAGAAGCTTCACTAGTAGATGGCAAATCATGTCCGGATGCATGGGGTTTGCCATCTGGCCAGCCGCACTTTGGTCCTATATATTATTAAGTAGTGGAAGAAGGGGAAAAAAAAAAAAGCTAGAAGAAGAAAACATCATTTATATGTATAAAGATTAAAACGGAGAAAGATCATAGTTGATGAATTGAGGAGTATTAGCTGTGTAGTACATGCAGTATATTCTGGTTACAAGGAAGAGAAAGTAGGAGAGGAAGAAAGCTAGAAAATGCATCGTCTAATTTCTCTCCTTTTGTCTTTCTTTTTTTTTGTTTTGTTTTTGTTTTTATGGGGAAATGTGAAGGAGAAGAGAGGATGGGGATTAGCCACCACCGGCCAATTGCGGTAAACAACATTTAATTGAGGGGATTGAAGTCGTTTCAGGAATCGCGGCCAAATGCAGAGGAATGTGACTGACACGTGTCAGTTGTTTCCTCTTTTTGGCTGGCTCTTTTGAAAGTTGCAGCCAGGAGAGCCAATTATCCAGTTTGCATGCCCTGCACAAAAAAACACGATGATATAAAACCAACTTTGACCAAGATATGACCATTAGTCCATCTTCAAATAACCTGGCATTGCATTATTACCATTCTATCCTTCATTATACTAGTACTAAATTCTGTGCAAGCCCTGCATAGACTACCATATTAGTTCAAAATATGCATCCGGGCGGGTCAATACATTTTACCCCCTGATCTTTAGGTAAAAGCTAACTTACCCCCTGAAAAAAAAAAACCGGAATTTTACCCCCTAAATTTTGTAATTTCCCATTTTACCTCATTTCCGTTAGGGTTTATACATATCTATTATTTGACTTAACGGAATACCTAGATTATCGACACGTGGCAATATCATTACCGTTTGTTTCTTTTTTCATTTTAATTGTTAAAAAATTATAAAGAAGGAAAAAAAAAAAAAGAAACCACCGGCGCCTCCACCTTTTCTTTCCCTTTTTCTTTTCTTTCTTCCTTCTACCTCACCACTGCCTCTCTTCCCTCATCTCCCTCTATCTTTGCCGCCCTCGCCGCCCTGTCTCTTCCTATCTCCCTCTTCCTCTGCTAACAACCAATCGCCACCTTTGACCCCATCTTCTCTTCATCCCTATCGCCTCCTCCTCTAATACTGTTGCTTGAATGCTATTGCATCAAGTCAACATCACTGCCCTCACTTCGTCACCACCACAGGAAGCCGCCGCTTGCAGCAGCTTGGGACCACCCGTGTTGCGTCGCCTCGTCTTTCCCTCATTTCAGCCGGAGTAGCGCCGTTGATTTCCTTCTTCTCCCTCACTCGCGCCGGTCCCTAATCAACCACCGCCTTCGACGTCGTGGGTAAGCAGTGCGCCGCCTGGTGCTTCTTACTTCCTCCCTCCTCTCTTTAATTTTTCTTGGAGTTGTTATGACGTTGATAAATCCTAATCGGGTTTTTTTTCTCGTGTCTGCGCTGGTTGTAGTGGATGCAGTTCAAGTGATGGTGAATGTGGTGGAGCTTGGATGTTTTGATGCTCGGCGAGGTGGATTTTTGGTTATCAAGCCATCCATGGTGCTTTTCAATTGCAGTGGCGTTAAGAGAGGGAAGGAGGCAGTCACGGAATGTAGCTTTCTGATTTAGGGTTCGTTGGAGGAGTGGGCATTGGTAAGGTTGATGGTGGAGCGTGGCGGTGATAGGAGGGTGGTGGCGACGATTTGGGGTTGTTAGATTTTTTTAGGGTGGTCTTACTGTGGTCGACGTGGCCAATTGTGCTGCTATTGAGGTGGAGCTTCTTCTTCTTGAACATGACCTCGGACGACGAGGAGGATGAAGGAGCGGCGCCGGTCGGTAGTGGTGATAGTGGTGGTGGTGGTGGAGGGGACTGACGAGAGATGGGGAGAAGAAGATAGGGATGGACGAGTTAAAAGAAAATGATGGGGAGGAAAAAAAATTCTATTATTTTTTATATAAATATTATTTTGTTTTGGTTGGTTTTGGAAAAAAATATATAAAAATATTGAATGGGGGTGGAAAAAAATTCATTCTTTTTTTGATAAAGAAGATAATGGAAAAAAATATATAAAAATATTGAATGGTCATTGTTTTGTTTTTATTCTTATGTTTAATAAAAATATGTAAACATTATTTTTTATATAAATATTTTTGTTTTGTTTTTGGAAAATAAATATATAAAAATATTGAATGGTCACATATGGCTTAGTGTCATTTTTTTTTTTTGCAAAACGTGCCAATTTTATTTTTTTATTTTTCATTCTTTTCAATATAAATACTTTTTTTTTATTTTTGATAAAGAAGATAATGGAAAAAAATATTCAATGGTCATGGTTGGGAGTAGGGCGAGGCTTCATTTTTTCTTGATTTTCCAATATTTTTTTTATATATATAAATATTCTGTTTTTTATTAAAAAAAGAAAATAGAAAAAAGTTATTGAATGGTCATGATATAGCCACGTGTTGGTAATCAGCATTCGACGTTATATCACTTAACGGAAACGGAATCGGTCCAACCAAAAGAGTTGAACTCGAGAAAAATGAAGATTAGGGAGTAAAATTCCGGTTTTTTTTTTTAGGGGGTAAGTTAGGTTTGACCTAAAGATCAGGGGGTAAAATGTATTGAACCCTGCATCCGGGGATGCTCAATCTATTAACCCAATTTTGTTTCTCTAACACTATAATGAGCAAAACCACGCTAGAGTGCTTCACAGATTATATAGGACGCCAATTAATAAACTGTGCTGTACTTCCTTACCAGTATATGAGAAGAGAAAGGGCAAATGCACTTTTTCTGTTTTTTTTTTTCTTTTCGAAACTAGCTAGTCCATGAAGGATTCATCAACAAAGACTTCAATTTGTTGACGTTGTCAAATTATTAGCTGTACTATATATATATGCTGACAGCCGAAGTATCCGAAGTCTCCAGTGGGATTCATCAACATTTAGTTTGGAATTTCAAGCTGACCCTACTGATTCCTAGCCAACCTTAGTGACAAAATCTATGAGCTTCAATTAGCGTGCAGTGATAGCCTGATAGATATAGTGTGTATATACATACAGATGTATGCAATAACGTGTGAAGTGGAAAACATGTAACTAGCTAGTAGTGTAGTACCGATTAATTAGTTCTCTCGTCTGAAAAAAAAGGAGAGTATATATATGTGCTACTAAATTAAGTGGCATACGTGAAAATTGGGGTAGAGAAGTTGGGGCAATTTAGGGCAAAGGGAGGTCGCGACAATCCATAGAAAAGCTTCGGGAATTTCCAGGAGGGTGGTGGGAGGAAACGCCGGGAAAGTGCTCGTGTCGCCTCGAAATGCAGCAATTTGGAAAGCCAAATGAATTTCTAAGGAACCCTTGTTTTCTCCTACTACTAACATGTAATCAACTCTCCCTACTAGGACTAGCTAGCTAGGAATTGGAATTGGTTTAAAAGAGTAGCGGTGTCATATGTAGTAGGGTTGTTTTGATGGGACAGGCAGTGCCAACCCAACCCTGCAGAGGCCAAAAAGGCAAGCAAAGTTGTAATCCACCTTAACATTGGTCATAATTAAGGAGTTATTTTATCAGTATGTGTATGAAGACATAAACGTCTATGTACAGTTCGACAAAAAAAAAACATCTATGTACAGATGGAAGTTTCCTATTGAACCCAATTTCATGTTCGTGCTCCAATTTTGGCTAACTAACATTAGGAAAAAAAAATGCTTTTTTAATGGTAATCGTGTGTCAAGTATTACGAAAAAAATGCTTTATTTTGCTTTATTTTGTTTTTGCCAAAAATGGTTAAACTTCATGTAGAGTACATAGGAGCTCCCTTTGTGTGTCTTTTTTTTGATTATTTTAATGCTAACCACTGTTGATGGGCGAAATCATTAATATAAAACCCTAAGATATATATTTATAGTGACTCTTACTACAACGCTATAGAATAGGGTTGAGAATTCTGGCGATGCCGAACAACCCAAATAACCGATAACCGAGACTGCTTTACACTAATTCGGGTTAAGACTGGATTGTAATTTTATATATTGATTCGATCCGGTCTAGTCCGAATTAAATTATATTTTGATCCGGTCTAAGTTATCAGAAATCTGGGTGGCTTGATTACCCAATCGGGTCAAACACAAAAAATAATAAATTAAATATTTTTTTTAAAAAAATAGCTATTAGGAAAGATAATTAACAAGATTGTAACGGTAAAACTATTAAAAGAAAGATTGTAACAGAAAAATAATTGTTTGGATATTTTAAGATAAGTATTATTCAAATTTTAAAATCAGCTCTAACTAAATGATATTGAAAATCAAAATTATTGAAATTTCTACAGTTAAACTAAATAGAAATCCACTTTAGAGATTTGTTATATAGATATTTTAACTAAATCACAATTAAAAGCCACCCTAGTATAGGATGGTTTTTACTCTTGATTTTATTCACAATCACATAAACTTATTCTTTTCAACTTCTCAACATTGGCCTCTCTCCCTCTTAACACTGGTCCCTCTCCCTCTTTGCCACTAGTGGTTTTGGCTTATTTGTCGGTGCAACAATTGTAAGGTAATACAAAGTCTTTCATTATTGTGGTATTGATGCATTCCAAAAATAATTATTTTCTACTTTTTATTTCTTGATGTATATCACATTAGTACTGTGAAAAAATAAAATTAAAAAATATTGCATACATAAAGTAAACAGTTACAATCCAAGTCCATTATATGTACAATATACATCCTTATTTTCAAGAATTATCCATGTCTATTATAATATGAATTAAAAGTGATAGTCTAGTATAATATGAATTAATAGATATGAATTATCCATATCTATTATTTGTTTCAAAAATTCTTGCGGAGCGGATAAAGCCGGTTATGGATACTCTTATTAGTAAAACACAGTCAGGTTTTATTGCTGGCCGGAATATCTTAGACTGCCACCTTGTTGCCACGGAGGTTATTTATACCTTAAAGTCCTCGACATCTAACGCTGTTGTTTGGAAAATAAATTTTCGGAAGGCATATGATTCGGTATCATGGGACTATCTCCTTCAAGTGATGGAACGAATAGGATTTTGGAAGCGGTGGCTGACTTGGATTAAGTCTTGTTTACAGACTTCACTCTTATCTGTGCTCATAAATGGTTCTCCTTCCGGTGAGTTTGGCATGCAAAAAGGTCTCAAACAGGGTGATCCTTTATCTCCCTTTCTTTTTCTACTAGCTGCAGAAGGTTTGCCGTCATTACTTAATAATGCGATGGCGCGGCAGATGGTGCAGCCGGTTGTGGTTAGTGGCCTACCTATGATGTTACTTCAGTTTGTGGATGACACACTGCTTTTTTCCTCTGCAGATCAGTTGTCCCTCCTCAACTTGAAACGGGTGTTACGATGTTTTGAGATGTTGTCTGGGTTGAGTATTAATTTTTATAAAATTGGATTGGCGGGTCTATATATGTCCTAAGCAGAAGTTAATTCCATTGCAGGCTCTTTTCTTTGTAAACCAGAGAAATTTCCATTCATGTATTTGGGCTTGCCATTGGGCGCCAAGATGCATCGGGCTAAGCATTGGGAACCTGTGGTTCGTAAATTCCAGACTAGACTACATTCTTGGAAGGGGTGATTCCTATCTTTTGCAGGACGCTTGGTCTTGTTGAGGTCTGTTCTGTCGTCCCTACCAGTATATTTCTTGTCTATGTTTAAGATACCTAAATTGGTGGCACAACAATTGGTGCGCATTCAGCGGTCCTTCCTTTGGGGAGGAGTGGGGAGTCAGAGAAAATTATGTCCTATTGCATGGTCGAAGATTGCCTTACCAAAGAATACGGGAAGGTTGGGAGTGGAGGAGTTGACATGGAAGAATCAATGTTTATTATTCAAATGGGTCTGGAAATATCAGGAATAAGATGATTGTTTATGGCGTAGGCTTGTCTACGCTAAGTGCGGGATACCGCGGCTTAGTATGTCCTCTGATTTTGAGTTGTCTAAGGCATCGCCTCTCTGGCGAAATATAGTTCGGAGTGGAGCATTTCAGGGTGGGCAAGGTCAGCCCCTACGGGCTGGTCTAACCTTGCAGGTGGGGAACGACCGACGCATATCATTCTGGCATGATCCCTGGTCCGCGGCGGGCAGTTTGTGTACCGCTTTTAGCAGGTTGTATCATTGTTCTCTTTTTCAAGAGGCTTCCTTGTGGGAGGTGCACAGGGAAGGTTTTTTGAAGCAAGATTGTGTTGTGGCATGGTCCAGGCCTTTGTATTATTGGGAAAGGGATCGTCGTAATGGTTTGTGGGAGGAATTGGAAGCGGTGTTAAGGGAGGGGGCAGCGGCAGATTCGTGGGCGTGGATGTCTAGCACAAATGGCCGATTTACTATTAAGGATACATATCGGTTTATTACCGATCAGGTGGATGTAGCATCAAGACCTCTCCCTTGGCTTTTTTGGCCCCGCCACATATCGAGTGCTTTCTGCGGAGGCTTCTAAACAATGGACTTGTCACGCGAGTGTTATTGCAACGGTGAGGTGTTTTGACATCGGATGTAGCGGCATGTCCATTGTGTTTGCAGGCGGAGGAGGATGATTCCCACTTGTTCTTTCACTGCTCGGTGACGGCATTGTTGTGGCCGCGGTTGTGTAATTGGTGGGGGGTTTCTTGGGTTACACCTGTGGATGTCAGTGCATGGTATGTTCAATGGCCGCAGCTCACCGGTGCACATCGATCACAACAGAGTTGGGTGCTGCTTGGGCTGGCCACGCTTTGGTCTATTTGGCTTGCTCATAATGTCGTGGTTTTCAATGACAAACAGTTCCATGCCGAGCTTATTTTTGATCTCATCATCAGTCGAGCTTTTTGGTGGTATAAGTTACTACATCCTCAATTCCGATACAGTTTAGGGGCGGCGATGGCTTCCTCCGACTCGTTCAAGAATTGGGGTCATAGCCAGAAGTGTACTTTCTGGTATACTATGTGATTGTCATACACTTTTTATTAGCAAGTGTTGGCTTTGGACTTAACGTTCAGGCATTCGTGTTGTTACCTTCCTACTAATTATACTTGTACGTTTGTTAACTCAGCAATAAAATACACACGATTAGTATAAAAAAACAGTGATAGTCTAGTAGACACTTTAGAATTTATATAAAAAACACAATGAAAGACTTATTCTTCATAATATGTTTCCATTTCCTTCATTATAATCTATTCTCATTTTTATAATGATTTGTTGTAATTTATTTTTTTAGTAAACTCTTTTATGTTTAATATCATAACATAATAATTTCTTGTTTCACCAAAAGCTACTCTAGCAAACGATCAAATAATCTTACTTTTATTCTTATACTTGTTTGCTTGTATTCACATATTGAAACGCCCGTGTCCCAATTTATTAATATAAAATAGAATTTAAATATAAAATGACTAAATTACCCATATCATTCCCGGGACACGAAAATCATCAACTAAACACCCGTATCCCAAATAACCCATTAAATTAATTACAACATGAGAAGTGACAAAATGCCCTTCTACCCGGGATACGATTTCAACAACATGATCAACATTTAATCCAATAATAAATATTACAATGGAATCAAGTACGCAGCGGAAGACAAAAATATACATAGCAACATGCATACAATGAACCCTATAGATCCGACCCGAGGAGGAAAGCACCGCCACCTGCTGATATGCACCACTGCTCAAAGAACAGTTAACCTGTGACAAGACTGTGAGGGGGTGAGACCAACCACTGTCTCACCACAAACAAATAAACCATAGTATACAACTACAAATCAACCACAAATACACCGACATTAAGGAATAGCAATCACAGTGCACAAACAAGTCACAATACACAACAGAAGTCATCATCAGACTTCAGACCATCACTTATCATTACTTATATTATTATCGTTGTTAATAGGTTTAAATATTTTATTAGGGCCCTCTACTGTGTGCGTCGAGCTCGGTCCCGTCTCATGAGACAACTAGGGCATAAGCCCAATATAACCAGGGCAAGGCCCAATACAATCACTGAGAGAGAGACAGATAGAGAGAAAGAGAGAGGTAGAAAGGGAGAGATAGAAAGAGGGAGATAGAATCGATAATCACAGACCCATATTCTAAACCGCAAATACCATGCTATCCCGCATGCAATCCCGAGGGGTATCACTTTCCGCTCGAACCAACTGGTCAACAGCCCCACGGTAGAATTATTATTATTATTGTAGTTCGTTAATCTCAACTATGCTTAAAAAGTTGTGCCATACGTTATGATCAGACAGGATTGTGTGGATTTCATATCTTACTCTCAAGTCCGGGCCTCCAGCCCTCTAATCACCACACAAACCGCAAATTCATATCACGTGTTATATCTCATAACCAACAAACTCATGCTCAACTGGCATATCATATCAAAGAGGCACGTAATACACATAATCAGACATACTACATCAAGATATCATCATTAAGATATAAACGCAAACAAGAACATCAACAGAGCAGGCATATATGCATATAGCATTCAATACCAACCAAGTATTTCCACTTCTTGTTCCAAGTTTATTAACCGAGCATTGTAGGCAGTAATGCATACAAAGGTTTATAAGTCCTCACCTTCGCCACAATAATTGCCACGGAAGCCGAAGCCTTAACCCGCCTCAACATTCCTATGTCCATAACGTCCTACGAATATACACATCATATAAGATGCTTACTCATCACAAATAAATAAATGCATGCCAATGTATGATCTTGAATTTATCCCGTAGCCTAAGGCCCGTTACTAAACCATCAAGGTCGAAGCCCAAACAATCTTAAAATAATTAAATCATTAGGTTTTTTCCTCCTTTGGGCCTAAGGTCCATAACCATAATAGTTATCAGTTTTAACTATCCATTGGGCCTAAAGCCCATTCCCATAATAGTCACTAGGCCTAATAGCTATATATCCTTATTATCATTAATTGGGCCTGGCCCAAATCGTTATAAA
Source organism: Turnera subulata (assembly GCA_028386065.3). Lineage (NCBI taxonomy): Eukaryota > Viridiplantae > Streptophyta > Magnoliopsida > Malpighiales > Passifloraceae > Turnera > Turnera subulata. Next base: position 32,707 of record JAKUCV010001578.1, on the reverse strand, counting down.
AAATAATCCAACTATTTTACAAACTCGAGCCCAGTCTTCCGACCTAGGCCTATACGCGTCGGTTGGATTCTAGCCGCGCCACTCACAACTCGCACACCCGATTTTCACTAAGTCCATATCGTTTTAATACATTAATTAAATGCATTTAGACAACATGACATGTACAAAATCAAATAATGGCCAACACCGAGAATTAACATGTAATGCCGGAAAAGAAACTATGTCTTGCCGGAACAACAACCCGAGCCTCGCCGGAAAAATCCCGAGACTCGCCGGATTCCGGTCAAACTCCCCGGAAAATTCACCAAAGCCAAGAAAAGACAAAGCCAAGAAAACACACCACAATCGTTCTGCTACCGCCCAGAAACATGCAAAAACGATAATCAATTAACAATCCACTTGTAGAGCAGTACTTAACGAACAGAAAAGAAATTGGCATCAGATTCTTACTAGAAACATGAATCCTCTCTGCCGGATCTGATTCTGTAAATCCAGCACCAAAACTTGAGCCCAACATCTGATCCAAACCCACTCGCACAAACCTTAACTTCCACCCGACCACCAATCACAGCAACACAGTTCCGGCCAGCACCACCCGCTGTCAATTACACAACACCAAATCCGGCCATCACCATCACGGAACACCACACAGGACGACCACCAGTCAGTTCCGACACAAGCGGCACCACATTAGCCCGACCACTGTCACACAGAACCACCACCAATCCGCTAGAGACCACTAACTGCCCGCCACCATCGAATCCATCAACCGGCCATGCCCACAAAACAATTCAACAACAACCAAACAAACCCATCAACCACCGGCAACCGAAACCAAGAAGAAGAGAAAAGAAAGGAAGGAAGAGAGAAGACAGGGGCGGGATGACTTACCCCTCATCGGCGATGGCAACAAGGACCAGACGGCGGCACCTCATCGCACCCTCAAGTCCGAGCACAAACCCCGAACGAAACCCGCCTTTCCCTCGACTTGCAGCAACGACGGCGGCTCCTCGTCACGCCCTTCTGTCCGAGCACAGATCGCGAACCAACCCCGCCTCCTCCCTCGACCTGCACCGGCGGCATCAAGAAAAGAAGAGGTGGAGGCAGCGACATCTCGACGGCAGCGGCTCGAAAGGAGGAAGGAGAAGAAGAAAGGAGACAGCAGGTGCGGCGGTTTTGAGTGAAAATGAAGAGGGAGAGGAAGGGAGAGATCGTGGGGAGTGAGAGGGTGGGCAGCCGAAATCGGTAGAGGAGAAGAAAAGAATAGAAAAGAGAGGAGAGAGAGAAAAGGAGGAATTTATACTAACACCCTAGGGTTAGGGTTCGGCCAGAGTCCAAAACGACGCCATTTTGGACAAAACGGCGTCCCAAACCCGCGTTTTGCTCCCAAGCGCGGTCAACTCCTCTCCCCAAAGTCAAAACACAGCCCTGGATGAGTTTTATCCTTGTAAGTCTCAAAACGACGTAGTTTGGGTCAAAACTACGACAGAACTTGTGTTTTACCTCCAAACACAAATGAATTCTAAAAGAAATCCAATTACGAATTTAATACCAGTATAAAAGAAATATTTCCACGGAAATTAAAATTAATAATATCAATTTTCTTGACCAAAGATATCCGGAAATTCTGCAAAGATAAAAATGGAAATTAAATACCGAAAATTTTGAAAATTTCTAAAAAATGAATTAACGAAAATCGGGGCGTTATAGTTCTACCCGACTCAAAAAGAATTTCGTCCTCGAAATTTATGCAACAAGTCAAGCAACCAAGTGCTTAACTGACACAACGGGTGTCACCTGGTATCAAAATACCGTCGGCCAAAACTACCAAGTAGAACCATCATGTCCTTCAATCACACTTCCAAGCAAGAACTCAGATATACCAAGTCGATCACCGACTTTAGCCAAACATGATCAACAGAGGATAAGATCAAAGCATTAACCCATCCAATCATCATCACCATTGATAATACAAGAATACATAAATAATTTCATTTATCATCACTCAAAAAAATCTATCCAATCCTCTAATCCATTAAGCATAACCTCAGATAACCGAACCCACAATTGTTACCTAGGTAACAAGATCTTCACTCCCAATGTGAATTCCTCAAGACCAACACTCCATAACATATATTTCATATTCTGAACCTCAAAGTAATTCCTCTATCATACACCAATTCAGCTAAAATCGTATATATCCCGGATCATACCTTAGACACTAGAAACCACTCATTACCAAAACTTCATATTCTAATTCTATACCATGGATTCCTTAAGACCCAAACATCCTTGCCTAACTCATACTTATAAGTCTATCACCCAAGTTAACATGAACATCAAAGTTTCTTTGATGAAGAACTTAAAACACCACTGTATCTCTTGTCACACAATTACCTAACTAGCGATGAATTCTCAATTGCCGAGATCACCCCAAAATCAAACCTCAATATGAACATACTACCAGCATCCTCATTTAGCACATGAATTATAACCTCAACCCAGATCCATGATCAAAACTTTTTTATCACAATCACCACTAATATCTCAAATCTCACCAAGGTTAAATACCTCAAGTATCATTGAAAGACATCTCCCCAAAAATACCATTAGATCAACCTCAAATCAATTCGAGAAGTTATCAACTCGAACAAGATTAAATCCATATAATCATTTCATAAGTAAATTCAAATCCTCGAGCTAAACCAGTCAGACCACAAATAACATGATCACCAAGATCACAAGAATCATATCAATAAGAATCACATTAGATCATTACTTATCAGATATAACATCTAAAAGGAAATCGATGGTTCTTACTTGTATCGGCCAGTTCCACAAAAACAAGAAACACAGGCAAACAGTCAAAAGTCTACACCGACTCCGACAAAATAGTGGATATTCCACAAAACAAACTTTGCTACAGCCTAAGCTGTAAAGACAGGCATGTCATTTCAACAACAATACCGGGTCGCTCCGACCCTCAGTAGGTGCGTGTCATCCACCGGATCCATAGAAAGACTCACTATATGAATGTATGAGACATTGCAACAGATGACTAAAAAAGGAGGAGACATATGCACATGAGATCACAAAACATATCAACACATCCCCAAGGATCTAAAGTCTGCTCCGCTACCAACTGAAACGCCCGTGTCCCAATTTATTAATATAAAATAGAATTTAAATATAAAATGAATAAATTGCCCTCATCATTCCCGGGACACGAAAATCATCAAATAAACACCCGTATCCCAAATAACCCATTAAATTAATTACAACATGAGAAGTGACCAAAATGCCCTTCTACCCGGGATACGAGTTCAAAAACATGATCAACATTTAATCCAATAATAAATAATACAATGGAATCAAGTACGCAGCGGAAGACAAAAATACATAGCAACATGCATGCAATGAACCCTATAGATCCGACCCGAGGAGGAAAGCACCACCACCTGCTGATATGCACCACTGCTCAAAGAACAGTTAACCTGTGACAAGACTGTGAGGGGGTGAGACCAACCACTGTCTCACCACAAACAAATAAACCATAGTATACAACTACAAATCATTCACAAATACACCGGCATTAAGCAATAGCAATCACAGTGCACAAACAAGTCACAATACATAACACAAGTCATCATCAGACTTCAGACCATCACTTATCATTACTTATATTATTATCGTTGTTAATAGGTTTAAATATTTTATTAGGGCCCTCTACTGTGTGCGTCGAGCTCAGTCCCTTCTCATGAAACAACCAGGGCATAAGCCCAATAGAACCAGGGCAAGGCCCAATACAATCACTGAGAGAGAGACAGACAGAGAGAAAGAGAGAGGTAGAAAGGGGGAGAAAGAAAGAGGGAGATAGAACCGGTCATCACAGACCCATATACTACACCGCATATACCATGCTATCCCGCTTGCAATCCCGAAGGGTATGACTTCCCGCTCGAACCAACCTGTCAACAGCCCCACAGTAGAATTATTATTATTATTGTAGTTCGTTAATCTCAATTATGCTTAAAGAGTTGTGCCACATGTTATGATCAAACAGGATTGTGTGGATTTCATTTCTAATTCTCAAGTTCGGGCCTCCAGCCCTCTAATCACCACACAAACCGCAAAGTCATATCACATGTTATATCTCATAACCAACAAACTCATGCTCAACTGGCATATCATATCAAACAGGCACGTAATACACATAATCAGACATACTGCATCAAGGTGTCATCATTAAGATATAAATGCAAACAAGAACATCGACACAGCAGGCATATATGCATATAGCATTCAATACCAACCAAGTATTACCACTTCTTGTTCCAAGTTTATTAACTGAGCATTGTAGGCAGTAATGCATACAAAGGTTTATAAGTCCTCACCTTGGCCAAAATAATTGCCTTGGAAGCCGAAGCCTTAACCCGCCTCAACATTTCTATCTCCATAACGTCCTACGAATATACACATCATATAAAATGCTTACTCATCACAAATAAATAAATGCATGCCAATGTATGATCTTGAGTTTATCCCGTAGCCTAAGGCCCGTTACTAAACCATCAAGGTCGAAGCCCAAACAGTCTAATAATAATTAAAACATTAGGTTTTATCCTCCTTTGGGCCTAAGGTCCACAACCATAATAGTTGTCAGTTTTGACTATCCATTGGGCCTAAAGCCCATTCCTATAATAGTTACTGGGCCTAATGCCTGTATATCCTTAATATCACTAATTGGGCCTGGCCCAAATCGTTATAAAAAATAATCCAACTATTTTACAAACTCGAGCCCAGTCTTCCGACCTAGGCCATCACCATCACGGAACACCACACAAGACGACCACCAGCCAGCTCCGACACAAGTGGCACCACAGTAGCCCGACCACTGTCACACAGAACCACTACCAATCCGCTAGAGACCACCAACTGCCCGCCATCTTCGAATCCATCAACCGGCCATGCCCACAAAACAATTCAACAACAACAAACAAACCCATCAACCACCGACAACCGAAACTAAGAAGAAGAGAAAAGAAAGGAAGGAAGAGAGAAGACAGGGGCAACACGACTTACCCCTCGTCGGCGATGGCTACAAGGACCAGACGGCGGCACCTCTTCGCACCCTCAAGTCCGAGCACAAACCCCGAATGAAACCCGCCTTTCCCTCGACTTGCAGCAACGACGGCGGCTCCTCGTCACGCCTTTCTGTCCGAGCCCAGATCGCGAACCAACCCCGCCACCTCCCTCGACCTGCACCGGCGGCAACACGAAAATAAGAGATGGAGGCGGCGGCATCTCGACGGCAGCGACTCGAATGGAGGAAGGAGAAGAAGAAAGGAGACAACAGGTGCGGCGGTTTTAAGTGAAAACGAAGAGGGAGAGGAAGGGAGAGATCGTGGGGAGTAAGAGGGTGGGCAGCCGAAATTGGTAGAGGAGAAGAAAAGAAAAGAAAAGAGAGGAGAGAGAGAAAAGGAGGAATTTATACTAACACCCTAGGGTTAGGGTTCGGCCAGAGTCCAAAACGACGCCGTTTTGGACAAAACGGCGTCCTAAATCCGCGTTTTGCTCCCAAGCGCGGTCAACTCCTCTCCCCAAAGTCAAAACGCAGCCCTGGATGAGTTTTATCCTTTAAGTGTCAAAACGACGTAGTTTGGGTTAAAACTAAGACAAAACTTGTGCCTTACCTCCAAACACAAATGAATTCTAAAAGAAATCCAATTACGAATTTAATACCAGTATAAAAAAAATATTTCCAAGGAAATAAAAATTAATAATATCAATTTTCATGACCAAAGATATCTTGAAATTCTGCAAAGGTAAAAATGGAAATTAAATACCAAAAATTTTAAAAATTCCGTAAAAATCAATTAACGAAAATCGGGGCGTTAAACAAATCACCTAAACTTTTATTTTCAAATTCTTAACACTAGTCTCTCCCTCTCAACACTGGTCCCTCTCCCTCTATACCGCTAGTGGTTTTGGCTCATTTGTGGCTGCGACAATTATAAGGTAGTACAAAATCACTCATCACTACACAATTTATTTCTTTTAGTGTTGATGATTTTAAAAATAATTATTTTTCACTTTTTATTCCATCATGCATAACACATTATTATTGAGAAAAATAAATTTAAAAAAATACTACATGGGTAAAGTAAACAGTTACAATCCATGTCTATTATGTGTACATTCTTATTCTCAAGAATTATCCATGTCTATTATTGTAATAAGAATTAAGAGTGATAGTCTAGTAGACACTTTGGAATTTATATAAAAAATATGATGAAAGAATTATTCTTTATAATTTGTCTCCATTTTTTACATTATGATCTATTCCCAATTTTTTATGAGTTGTTATAATTTATTTTTTTATTACAGTCTTTTATGTTTAATATCATAACATAATTTTTTATCTTATTAAAATACATGGAATCAAAATGTCAATGACAATGCTAAAATTTGAGCATAAAATTAAGCTTTCGGACACTCAAGGACTAACAAACTCCATTCCTGCTTCAGGTATTGTGCCATTAGCCTCTGGCCACATTAAGAATAAAAGAAAGGCTATGGCTCCAAGGTCACTGACTTGGACATATTTTACTAAGTTTGTTGAGGGAGGGATACCTAAAGCTAAATACAATGATTGTGGGAAAATTTATTGTGCAGATCTTTATAACAATGGCAGATCAGCCATTATGAGGCATATTCCAAAATGCAAGAAAAGAGAAGAACTTCTAGATCCTACCCAAACTCAACTTGTGAGTCTTCTTATAGATGAAGGAGACGACCATGAAAAAAAACCTGGTTACATGGCAACTTGGAGGTTTGAACAAGATTGCATTAGGAAAGCACTTGCCTATATGATCATAGTGGATGAATTACCTTTTAAGTTTGTGGAGGGGTCTGGATTCAAACTTTTAATGTCAGTAGCACAACCAAAATTTGTGGTTCCATCTCGATGGACAGTAGCTAGGGATGCTTACGAGCTTTATATCCAAGAGAAATTAAGAGTTAAAGAGTTTATCTCTAGCCATTGCCAAACTATTTGCCTTACCACAGATTGTTGGACTTCTATTCTAAGAATCAATTATTTGTGTTTGACAGCTCACTACATTGATCCCAATTGGAAGTTACAAAAAAAATTCTAAACTTTTGTCCTATTTCTAGTCACAAAAGTGAAGCAATAGGAAAGTTGTTGAGAAATACATGTCTGAATGGCAAATCCAGAAAGTTTTCACTATTACTGTTGATAATACTAGCTCAAATGATGTGGCAGTAAGTTACTTAAGGAAGAGATTCAATACCTGGGGAACTAATTTACTAGATAGAGAGTTTTTACATATGAGCTGCGTTGCCCATATTATCAACTTGGTAGTGGTTAGTGGATTAAAACAGGTTGGTGCCTCTGTTGATCGCATTCGAGCAGCTGTCAGATATCTACATCAGTCTCCTTCTAGGCTAGAAAAATTTAAATCTTGTGTCGAATAAGCCAACATTTATTCTAAAGCATTGTTAAGTCTTGACTTCCCTACTAGGTAGAATTCTACCTATTTGATGTTGGAAACTGCTCAGAAGTTTGAGAAGGCATTTGAAAAATATGAGGATCTAGATCCTTACTTTAGACTTGATCTAGAAGGTATAGGGACAAGAGGTAAAGGAAAGGGTAAAAATATACAAGAAGAGAGAATTAATGAAATTTCAGTTGATGCGATACTTGATGAGAGGGGTGTACCTACTTGTGATGATTGGAATAATGCTAGAAGGAAGTGTAAATTTCTAAGTCATTTTATGATTTAACTAGTTTTGTATCCGGTTCATCATATATGACATCTAATGCATTCTATGAGAAGATTGGGGAAGTTGCTATCTATCTTAATCATTTCAACAGGCATAAAGATTTTCAGCTACGTGTGAAGGCTAAGGTTATGCAAGAGAAATTTGATAAGTATTGGGAGGCTTGCATAAAGATGAATACCTTAATATACATTGCTATTGTTCTTGATCCCACAAAAAATTCAAATATGTGCAATTTACTATGAAGGATTTGCGTGGATAAGAAAATGGTGAATTGGTAGAACAAAAAGTGAAGAATGACTTGTTTAGGATTTTTGGGGTATATAATATTAGATATAATACAGAAATTATTTATGGAGAGGCTAGTGGATCAAATAATGAAGAACCATTAAAAGAAAGTGAAGTTTTTGCAGAAGAGGAAGATGATGAATTTAGAAAGATACAAGAGTTAATTTCATTTCGCAATAAGAAATTTAAGGTTTAAAGTGGATCAATGGATGGTCAAACAGAATTAGATAGATATCTTAATGAAAGTATAGAAGATGGAGAAAAAGATTTTAGATCTTGGAATGGTAGAGAAAACATGCTCTTAGATTTCCTATTCTTGCACACATGGCTCGTGATGTGTTGACTGTCCCTGTTTCAACTGTTGCCTCTGAATCAGCTTTTAGTACAGGTGGACGTATACTTGATCTATTTAGAAATTTACTTTCTCCTAGAGTTGTGCAAATGCTTGTATGCTGCCAAGATTGGTTAAAGAGAACAAAGAAGAAAATTAATGTGGAAGAGGAAGTAGCGTCACTTGAAAAAATCGAAAGAGATAATATACATATTCACTTTGAAAATAATTAATTCTATTTTGCTAATAATTTTTTAAATTTTTTGAGAATTAACGTTTTTTTTTATGAATTTCATAACTGAATACAATTGCTGTGATACCCGCAATCATGGAACTTTGAATTTTTAAAGTATGTTAATTTAGAAGTAAATAAAATTAAATTTAGAAAATAATTTTCTTATTAAAATAACTAGAACTGAATACTTTTATTTTTTCTTTGTTTACAGGTTACAGGTTACAGATTGATTGATAGTTCACCGCATGCTATAGCACTTTAGAGATTTTTTTTTGAAATAAGAGCCTAAGATATTTGAAAAATTATGTTTATTAATTGCTTGAGATTATTTTTCGTGAATATTTTGGGTTGTAGTTTTTATTTTTGAATTATTTTGTTTCCCTAGTTGTTTTTTTTGGATTATTTTTTAAAATAATTTAGAGTTCTTAATTGTTATTTTTCAATTATTTTTAAAATATTTTATCATTTGTGTAAGCTCACATAGAGCAAAATATAATATTAAGATACGGAATTGAATATGTCTAAGTGAATGAAAATTGTGATATATTTTTATGTAATATATAAATATTTTAATGATTAGTTCAATCTAAATATTTTATAAAGTAAAAAAATATATAAGCTATTTGTGAAAATTGGTATTCCGGTAGACCGCGGACTGGATCGAAATTATTTTGGGCCGTCCAAATTAGGACCAATATAATTGCAATTCAGATCGGTCCATGATTTATAAAATTCGGGTGGTCCGCAGACCGAAAAAATTATTTCGGTATTGGACCGATGGACCGAAAGCTCAGCCCTAGATACATGTAAAGGTTAGCGATCACTACTGCTACATAAGATGAGATTGTTATCTACAGCAGATGAAATAAGTGTCAGTTATCCTAATCACTCTTAGGTTCTATCTATAAGATCAACATGATCATCAACCAGTTACAAGATAACTACAAGATAAAGACCATGTTAACTGATATACTCTAATAACCCCCCCTCAAACTCAGTCTAGTAGAAGAAGCTGGTTGAGTTTGCTTCGTAGCTCCTGAAAGCGAGTGACTGCCAACGGTTTTGTAGGAACATCAGCCAACTGTCCAGCACTAGATACAAAACAAACCTTAATCTTCTTGCACTGAACCTATTCTCGCACAAAGTGGTAATCAAGCGCCGCATGTTTTGTGCGAGTATTCTACACCGGGTTGCGGCTCAAGAAGGTAGCGCCCAGGTTATCACACCAAAGAACTAGAGTAGAGGAGACGATCCCGAGTCCTGTAAGTAAGCCACTAATCCACAGCAATTCAGCTGCTCCATCAGCAAGGCCTTGTATTCAGCTTCGGTCGAGGATTGAGCCAACGTTCTTTGCTTCTTAAAAACCCAAGAAATTAAATTGCCTCCCAGAAACACAAGATATCCCCCTGTTGAACGGCAATCATCCTGATCGCCTCCCTAATCAGCATCGGTATATACATGAAGAGACATAGCAGTTGTAGCAGATGAACGGCGAAGAGACAACCCATGATGAGAAGTGGCCATTGGATATCGCAAAATACGCTTGACTGCAATGTAATGGTCAGTGGTGGGTTGATGCTTGAAATGGTTGACCCGACCAACCGCATAACTAATATCCAGCCTTGTGACGACCAAATACTATAAGGAGCCAACCACCTGCCGATATTCAGTTGGTTCGTGAAGAAGAGTACCACCATCCTATGTAAGTTTGCTGGAAGTGGTGATTGGTGTCTGTAAGAGCTTATAGTCATGCATCCCAGTGTGCTTTAATAGATCATGGATGTACTTCTGTTGAGTGAGAACAAAACCATCAGAGGTGGCTGTTGTCGGCCCAGAAAAGGCTAAGAAGGGTGGGGGTTGGACTAGCATTTCCTCTTTTTTAGATTTTTTGGAGATTTGGCTCGACACTGAAGCCAAATGTGAAACTAAGTAGAAATGAAATAATGGAGACAAAAAAGCAAAGGACACAGGAAATTTATAGTGGTTCCCTACTCAGGAGTACATCCACTACCTAAAGGTCCCCTTTTAGGATTTCTAACTATCCATTAGCTTGGCTTTTGTAGGCGAGCCAAATAACATATGGTACACAAGTTTTTGTGGACTTAACTTTCCAAACCTAACCCAAAACTAAACCTAGCTTTGTCTATCCAACAAGATTAACCCCTAGTCCTGCTGATTACAACCTCTCAATGATCAAAACTTCAAGAGTGACTCACTCAAGAAGTTACACAAATTTTCACAAAAATAATCTCACAAGGTATGCTCTTTTTCACAACTTAGAATCTCTTGAATGGCTAGGTTGAATTGCTGTGAGGCTTCAATCCTCTATTTATAAATTCTAAGGATGGGGAGGAGTGTTCTTCAACGGATAGATTGCTTCCAGGTGGCGCACATGTTGACTACTTTCTTCAATTAAGAACTATCAACGTTTGGCTGTTGGCTGAACCAAAACTAGTAATTACTTGGGCATAAATTGTTTATTAATCTTCAAAAGTATCTCCAAAAATAGAAGTGAGGACCACTAGCTCTTTGAGGCATGAAAGTGGATGTCAGAACCACTTTTCTGAACATTTTCTGACCCTTGGTGATGAAGTAAATCTGTTAGTTGACCTTGTTTAAAGACAACGACTTTTTAGGACCACATGATATTCGCTGGAGTGTCCTGCAAGTGCACAGGGTAGTTGTAGTACTCTATCAAGTTTGTATCCAGAGGGACTAGGATGAGTCTGTTTACTCCTTACCTAAGACAAATTAGGCATGAGACAATTAAACAAAATGGATTATGGGGTGAGTGCAAATCGAAATTAATTTAAGCAAGAGAATAAAAAGAAATAGTAATGTTTAAGTAGGTGAAAATTAGGTTTTGGTGAAATCTTAGGCATCCAGGGATTCACATGGCTTGCCTTTATGCTCTCAATTGCTCAACAGCATCATCACAGGCTGGGCCTGTGTGACGCCCTATGTTCAATAAGATGTCTTGAAGGGGCGCCCAACCTAAGGTACTACCAACGGCTTTCAATCTTATTGATAGTTCTCTAAGCTTCCATCTACCCCCTGTCACTAGAGTAGACGTCCACTTAGAGTTGAAGTTGGTGTTGGTGCTACTACCCACAATCTCTCCTTATTTTTCTTCGAACGGCTAGGGAGTGAAGGCAGATTGTTGTTCGTCAAACTCACTTGGTTTCTCCTTTCGGTCCTTCACCAAGATGCTACTAGTTTTAAGATAGACTGCTCAATAATCAGTCAAGAATCAGATTAAAAGTTGTGTCATTTTCTTGACCAAGCTGCAACAGGCTGAGACAGTGCTGAGTCCGTGACTGAGCCTGTGGCTGAGCCTGTCGAGAACACAAGGTCAATTACATAGATTGGTTCTTGTAGGCACTCCCAACCTATATTGAACCCATTTGGTTTTACTCACAGGTTCCACCCAAAGTTCTCACTCATCCTAATGCTTTCGCATCGGTCAAACTAAGAGGATTAACAATGGGTGTTGAGGCTAATTCCTCAATTAGTTCCTAATTTCTTTCAAAACTAAGAGCTAAGGGTTGGTTGTTGTTATTCCAGCAACTGTGGTTTCTCCTTTCGGTCCTTCACCGAGCTACCTATAATCATGTATGGGTTTGATCAAGCCTCAAACATGGAGCGAGTTTACAACAACCTAACAAGAAAGACGGTTAAGAACATACGGAGAGCAATTTATTGCACTAAGAACAGAGACATGCTTCACCCCTTCAAACTAAGAGGGGTTGTTTAGTTCATAATCAAGGTTGCAAAATCAAAAGAAACTAAGTGTAGCATAATGATTGGAACCGAGCTGGAGGCTAGGGACAACACTATTTCTGCCTAGAAAAGGCTGCAGAAATGTGTTTTCCCCTTTAACCATTTTGTTCCAAAGTTCTGCAGGTTTTTGGGTATTGATCGAGGGGTCCAGTTCGATGCGTGTTCTTCCTTTCTCCTTCTCTTTTATGGTGCAGACTTCTCTCTTCTCTTCTCTCCCACGTGCTGGAAGGTATGGCAGTTGGGCAAGTTGAGCTTCAGTTGCCCGTCTTGCTCCTCGAGGTAAGGCAGCTTGGGAGGTGTGCCAAATGGGTGAAATTTGCAAATCTGTAGATTTTTAGAAGATTTAGGGGGAGGATAATGGTTCTTTAATTGTTAAATTCTTTGGGTGTGATGATTATCCCCTCTTTCCCATGCTTAAAGTCTTCTGAGTTGCTTAGGTCATGATTGCAGAGTTGAAAGTTCTGCAAGTGGCTGAGTTTAATATTCTTATTTTTGCGTTCTGGTCATCTGCAGATTGAGCCTGTGCTGGGCCTGAGGCTGTGTGCGATCTCTTCCCATTTTTCTGTGCAATTTGAATTTGGCTCTTTTTGAGAATGATGGAGTGGCGTGATGGCTTCGTGGATCAAGGAAAAGGTGGTGAAATCTAGTGGATAACTTGTGATTGGAGGGGGATTCGTGGCCATTTACTGATTCTGCAATGAACAACAGGCTGTCAAACAAGCTCATGTTGTGCCAGAGGCTGTTTCTTCAAATTCTCCATTAAAATCTCCAAAATCCTTTGAAATGCACCTGGAATCACTAATCATAGAGTAAGGGATGGAATTTAAGGGAATAAGATGAAATAATGCAAAGCAAGGCATATAGTCATGATAAATTGAGAGTAAATATATCTAAAATCATGCCTAAAGCTATGCATATTTCATATGCATAAAAATATCCCAAACTGAAGATTTTGCTTGTCCTTAAGCAATCAGAAGAGAAAAGAAGGCATGATTTTGAAAGAAAGTAAAACAATTCCAATGCATCAGATTTTCGCTAGGTTTCTCCCTTGTGGCGTCCTCTTATTCTTCCTCTAATTTTGAAAGGAAGTAAAACAATTCCAATTTAGGCATCCTCTTATTCTTCCTTAAAAACTGCATAGACTCTAATCAAATTCCTTGTCAGTAGTTTTGTCATAAAAATCACAGGAATAATTTTGCAACTGGCCTCGATTCCTTCTGTCATTCGAGGAATTCAATTAAAGATTGAAATGTGGAAAACAGTACCTCATATGCAGACCCATTACCTCTTGTCTCCACTAATGTGTATAAGTCATCAAGCTAGGATCACTAGGACTTATTCGTGTTGTATTGAGGTTGGGTGAGGGTTGTCAAAGAAGGGTGGATGGTTTTTGCAAGGGTCAATGGCTTGTGAACTCGATTTCTTTTGTTTTTGTTGATGAACAGTATGAAACAGTGTAGAGGCTATTTGACCTTGTATTTTTTGCGGTCTCATGCTGTTCAGTAACAGTGTCCCAATATTTTAGCCATTCTTGATGTAACCACTGATTCCAGCAGATGGATTTGATTTGTGTTCCTTGGTGGAGTATGATTTCCCAGATGTTGTCCTTGCCCTTCCTCCCTTTCTTTATTTTTGTTTTTTCTTTTCTTTTTTTCTTCTTCCCATATGTTTTTCATTTTCTTTTTCTTTTTCAAGGGGAGGATGGCGTTCGTGCATCTGGTGGCGTTTTGAATTTTGCACTGGCTGAGTATGGGTCATTTCTTTTTCTAATCTTGATCAAATCTTGCTCACAGGCTCATCGACAAGGTGAGGCTGTTTGAAGGAGTTTGTGCCCTTAGACACTAATGGCCCCTGCTTATGGCTGCAAATGGTTGAGGGTGGACTGTGCAGGGTAATTGAATGAAATGGGGGCCATCTTGATTGGCTTAAATGGGGTTACAAGGGTTTGAGTGAGGTGCGGGTTGGCGTAGTCTGTTTGGTATGACAAAGATGGCCTAGATCCTTTTCTTGCTTGTAGACTTTGCTTAAATTTCTCCTTGATGGAAGTAATGGCCTGTTCTAAGGTAAACAAGCTGAGCCTGTTTGTTTTGAAAATTCCTTAACATGGTCCTTCTCTTAACAGAGTTCATGGAATGCAGTTGCTTGATTATTCCTGTTCTGTTTTGGAAAAAAAATATGACAAGTCATAAGATTGTGGTCTTGAGCAGAATTTAAATGGAACAAGAGAGAGTGCATAAATATAAAGACAGGCTCACATTGGGAGAAACAAAGTGAAAATAGATGAAAATCGAAATTGCATTACATGAACATTAGAAAGTACATAGCATAATTGCACCCTAAAATACCCCAAACTGAAAAACTTGCAGTGTCCTCACTGTAAAAACAAAACAAAAACAGGGTGCAAAAACTTCAAGGTCACATAAAGAAAAGAAACACACTGCCGAAAACAAAAAAGATAAGGTCTAGGCTAAGTTATATGGACACAAAAATACCCCAAACTGAAAGTCTAACTACGTGTAGTGGGGTTAGTCTAGACTAAGTCGGTGCTGCAGGATCGGGGGAAAGTTAGTTTCTGGGCCTTTTCTTCCCGGATGGTGGTTGAGGTGGTGCTGGCGGTGCCCTAGTCAGTGACCTTGCCATGATGAGGAGGTTGGTGAGGGTTTCGGTCAATTTGACTTGCTGGCTCGTGTATTGGTTATGGAATTCTCGCATGACATGGGCCTGTGTCTCCCCATTCCTCCTCAGTTCTGTGATGCCCCGAGTGATGCTAGTGCGCATTTTCCCCATTGAGCCTGTGAGTCGGATCTCTTGGGCAGAAATGCTCTCCTAGAGGCGCTGCTGATGTTCCCCTTGAGCATTGAGGGTCTCTTGTAGGCAATTTTGGTTTTGGAGGATTGGAATGATATGTTGACCAATCCAAACCTGTATTTGCTCCAGAATATCCAGCAATTGGTTTCGGGTAACAGTCTAGGGCTTTGCCTGAGGCTGTGGGGCTGCTGGAGGGGCTGTTTGTGGCTGCTGTTGGTCCGTATTATTTTGGGGTTTTCCCTGAGGCGGTGCCTCATTCTGTGCCATGTCTACTCCTACAGCCCGTTCCTCAGGCTGTTACTCTGCTGCTTCTTCCTCAGTCTGTTCCTCAGGCTGTAGTGCAGGGAGGTTGAGGCGGTTGAGAATGGTTGGAACTGGTTAAGGGGGATGCCAAAGTGTTGTGCCAGTGTTGTGATTATCCCCGCACCTGGAAGGTACTGGGCTTGCCGCTGTGTGTAGAGGCGACGGAGAATAAAGCATCCTGTGTTGAGGGGCTGTCTGTGGACCATTCAGTATAAAATGAAAAGCTCCTCGGTTAGCACTGTCAGGCGGCTCCGGTTCCGGTCGTAAATGTTATGCGCGAGGAAGTGCTGAATGACTCTGAGGCTGCACCAGTGGAAAAATGTGGCACTGCTGGAGGAGGAGTTGTAGCCCGGGTTGTTGGAAATTTCCCTCTAGAACGTTTCGGTGTCAAAGTTGCCAGGCCTCTCCTGGTGTCCTTCGTTTGGCAGTCCAAAAATTGCGTTGAACTGGGTGACCGTGAGGACCCTGTTCTCGTTGCCCAACCTGAAGCGGGCGAGTCCATCGTGGCGCGGTGTGGGTGGCTGATAGGAGAGTGAAGAGAAAAACTCACGGGTGAGGTCCTCGTAAGTTTCCTCTCCCAATATGGCAAAGTTCAACCAACCAATGGGTCGAAGCAACTGCCTAATGCTGTTGCGAAGGCCGATGTGGCGGAAGGAGTTCAAGTCGAGCCATCTGCTAATAAGCACAATCTGAGATTGTGCTCGTATCCACGCCCTCCTGTGGTCGGCACTAACTGCCCGGAAAACGAAGGGTTGGATGTCGGCCTCTTGTCCGGCCTGTTCATCGTCCTGTTGCTCTGCTTCTTCCTCCTCGCGTTCCTTCTTCCTCTACTATGCGAGGGGGTAGGGTCCGGGGTTCTCGAGGGCAATCCTGGTTGCGTTTGGAACGTCCCTCGTGTGTTTGTGTACGGGTAGCGGTAGGGGGGCTGGCTGTGGCGACGGTTTTGTATTTGAAGGTGGTGGAGCGGGTGCGTGGGCGTTTGGTCGGGCGGGTGGGGGTTGTAGTAAGGTAAGGGGTGGGGGTGAGGGCGGCGGCAGATGATTCTAGGGGTGGGTCCACCGTCATGTCGATGATTTCAGATTCGGGGACGGCGGTGCGCTTTTTGGGGCGCACTTCAGTGGTGGTGGTGGTTCCAATTTCTGGAGGGGGGTCTAGGTTTAGGTCAATCCCGCCGCCAGGGATTGTGCGTTGGGTACGAGGGCGGCAGGTGTAATGGGTGAGTGGGGTGGTTCATGTGCTGGATGGTGTGGTTTGAGAGGAGTCAGGTATGGTGGCTGTGGGTTCTGTTGTTGGTGCAGGGAGTGCGAGTAGGGGTGGGGGTTAGGCGTTTTGTGGTGGGTAAAGGCGAGCAAACTCGCGGATGAGGAATTAGAGGGGAGGTAAGTCTGGGCGTAGTTGCAGTGGTGGAGGATTCGGCAGGTTGCATTGAATTGATTAGAAGAGGGGGCGGTTGATGGTGTAGGTTCCAGTGGGGTTCAGGGGTGGGAGATTAGGTTGAGGTCGGATTGGGGAAGAAGGAGGGGTTGTGGGTGGTGTGTTTTTGTTGCCGCCGGCCGTGATGGTAAAGGGAGCAATTTTAGTTTTTTAGGGTTTGTAGCAGTCGGTAAGGGAGAGGAAGAAGATGAAGCGAAGAAAGTGAAGGCAAGGGTTTTTTTTTTAAATGCGATAAACAGGTGCAATAATTGGTGAATCAGTGGATAAATGAAGGGTTATGTCTGCTCAGTAATGATTGTTGCCACCCATTCATATGTATGTGTGCCCCCTTTTTAGAATCTGGGTTGTGTCTATTCGCATGAATGACACGTGGGTAAGGGGGGTATAATTGTGTTTGGGCAGATTTTTTTAGCGTGTGAGACAGTTTTTTCCTATTTCCCTTTTTATGCTGGGAAGTGTAGCCGAAACAGGCTGAGCCTGTTTGTGACTACAGGGCCACAGGCTGTTCCGTGGTAGAGATATTGTTTACATGAAAAAATTTGTTTCCTATTTTCAACAAGATTCTAACCCTAGTATTTTGTTCGAGGTTTCCTATCATTAATTATCTACTAAGTGCAAGAAAACGTCTAAATGAATTGTTAGATTATTGTGGAAGTTCGGACACAGGCTCAGTCTGTGATGGGGCTGTGGTGAGCCTATGTAGGGTCAAAATACTCTTTTTGCAAATGTTATTCAAGCTAGTTGTTGAAAGAGGTATTAGGGGAACTTCCCTGACGAATTTCTGACTTGATGATTCCTTTCCTCAAATTTGCGGCACCTAATAAAAACAAAAGAAAACACACAAAACAGAACGAAAGAAAGAAAAATAAAGAAAGTCTTGAAAATTACCACACTTGGGGATTGCCCAAGTGGTGCTTCTTTTACTTCTTTTAGCTGGACACCTCCACATCTTGCTAGTTTGGAGGTGGATCATGGAGCAATTGAGTCTCCTGATATTCAATGGCTCTCGTGTGATACAGCTTCAGCCTGTGTCCATTTACCTTGAACGGATGTGTCTGCTCATTGAAGATCTCCACTGCTCCGTGTGGGTAACAGTGTGACACAGTGAAAGGTCCAGACTGTCTTGATGGACACAGGATGAAGTTGTATCACACG
Organism: Turnera subulata; assembly: GCA_028386065.3. Taxonomy (NCBI): domain Eukaryota; kingdom Viridiplantae; phylum Streptophyta; class Magnoliopsida; order Malpighiales; family Passifloraceae; genus Turnera; species Turnera subulata. The sequence continues at coordinate 14,570 of JAKUCV010001578.1, read as the reverse complement.
AGAGTTGTAAAGAAGAACTTTGTCACCTTCCTTGAATTGCTTGGGCTGGATCCTGCTGTCATGCCACTTCTTTGTCTTTTCCTTGTATAGCTTGGCATTCTCATATGCTTCCAGCCTTAGCTCATCTAGTTCAATGAGCTGCAACAGCCTCTGCTCTCCTACGGCCTATGTATTAAAGTTTAAGACCCAATACGCCTTGTGCTCGAGTTCCACAGGCAGGTGGCAAGCTTTTCTAAAGACTAGGCGATATGGTGTGGTGCCTATAGGTGCCTTGTAGGCTGTGCGGTATGCCCAAAGAGCATCATCAAGTTTCATTGCCCAATCCTTGCGTGTTAGTCCCACTGTCTTCTCCAAGATTTGCTTGATCTCCCTTTTCGTCACCTCGACTTGGCCACTTGTCTGGGGATGGTAGGGAGTGGCCACTTTGTGTCTGATTCCATATTTCCTCAAGAGGGCTTCAAACTGCCTATTGCAAAAATGGGTACCACCATCACTGATTATGGCTCTGGGTGTGCCAAATCGAGTGAAGATGTTTTTCATCAAGAACTGTGTCATTACCTTGGCATCATTCGTTGGGGAGGCAACAGCCTCAATCCATTTGGAAACATAATCCACAGCCACCAAGATGTAGTTGTTTCCATATTAACTTGGTAATGGTCCTATGAAGTCAATCCCCCAAATGTCAAAGAGCTCTACCTCTAGTATGTCCTGCTGTGGCATTTCTTGCCTCCTTGAGAGGTTCCTTGTTCGTTGGCATTCCTTGCAAGTTATCACCCAATTGTGTGCATCCTTGAACAAAGTAGGCCAATACAGGCCAGCTTGTAAGACTTTTGATGCTGTCCTGGTTGCACCATGGTGTCCCACGTACTGTGCATTGTGGCAACCGTGTAGGACCTGTGCCACTTCTTCTTCAGGAATGCATCTTCTGATCATCCCATCTCCACACCTTCTAAACAGCAGGGGCTCGTCCCAGAGGTAGTTGTTTATGTCAGCGAGGAACTTCTTCCTTTGGAATAACTCAGATCAGGTGGGAGTGCTCCACAGGCTAAGAAGTTGACAATTTCTGCATAGCACGGCATGAGTGTGTGAGTGACACTGTGGATGGTTGCAATGATGCTGTCGTCTGGGAGGTGGTCATCAATGGGCACATCTTCTCTTGGCATGTGCTCTGGTGTTAGTCTGGATAGGTGGTCAGCTACTACGTTCTATGTACCTTTCTTGTCCCAGATTTCAAAGTCAAACTCGTGAAGTTGGAGTATCCACCTCAGGAGTCTTGGCTTGGTTTCCCTCTTCGTCAGCATGTACTTCAAGGCGGAGTGATTGGTGTGTATGATGACCCTTGAACCCAGCAAGTATGCCCGAAATTTTCCAATGGCAAAGACTACTGCCAAGAGTTCCTTTTCAGTGGTGGCATAGTTGACTTGTGCTTCATCTAGAGTTCGGTTTGCATAATAAATTGCATGAAGTCTATTGTCCTTCCTCTGTCCGAGCGCAGCCCCTACTGCATGGTCACTAGCATCACACATGATCTCAAAAGGCTGACTCCAATCTGAGGGCTGAATGATTGGGGCTGTGGTCAATGCTGTTTTGATCCTGTGAAAAGCATCTAAAAAAGATTCATCAAATACAAATTCGACATCTTTACTAAGGAGATTCGTCAAAGGTTTTGCAATCTTTGAGAAGTCCTTAATAAAGCGCCTATAAATACCTACATAACCAAGAAAAGCTCGAATTACTTTAAAAGAATTAGGAGGTGGAAGTTTTTCAATTATATCAATTTTGGCTTGGTCTACCTCAATTCCACTCCCTGAAATTTTGTGCCCAAGGACAATTCCTTCAGTCACCATGAAATGACACTTTCCCCAATTAAGAACAAGGTTAACAGCCTCACACCGTGCTAGCACTGTTTCAAGGTTAGCCAAGCAAATATCGAAAGAAGTACCATAGACAGAGAAATCGTCCATGAATACCTCCATTATATGCTCTATCAGGTCATGGAAAATGGCCATCATGCAACGCTAAAATGTGGCAGGGGCGTTGCACAAACCAAATGGCATGCGCCTATACGCAAATGTGCCATAAGGGCATGTAAATGTTGTTTTCTCCTGATCACTTGGGTGGATTGGGATCTGGAAGAATCCAAAGTATCCATCCAAGTAGCAAAAATGCGTATGCTTGGCAAGTCTTTCTAGCATTTGATCAATGAATGGCAAAGGAAAATGGTCTTTTCTAGTAGCCTTGTTAATCTTCCTGTAGTCTATACACATTCTCTAGCCCGTGACAGTCCTAGTTTGTATGAGTTCTTCCTTTTCATTTTTCACAACTGTCATTCCCCCCTTTTTAGGAACTACATGCACGACACTAACCCAAGGACTATCTGAAATTGGATAAATTATCCCAGCATCTAATAGTTTCAAGATTTCCTTTTTAACCACTTCTTTCATGTTTTCATTTAATCTTTTTTGTGGTTCTATTACGGGTTTGCTGCCTTCTTCTAAAAGAATACGATGCATGCAAAGGTTAGGGCTGATACCTATGAGATCGTCATTGGTGTAGCCTACTGCCTTTCGGTGTTTGTAGACTACAGTGCGTACCTTGTCACCTTTCTCCTGTGAAAGGTCAGCTCCAACAATAATAGGAAACGAAGAGGCTTCAGGGTCTAAGTAGATATACCTGAGGTTGGGTGGTAAAGGTTTCGTTTCTACCCTTGGTGCCTCTTTCGCAAGTTTCGGTCCAATGGATACTGTGGCCGGCTCTGAAACAGCATCAGGGATAGGCTCAGAGACAGCCTCAATTTGTGGTTTTGTAGCATGGGCCTGTGTATCAATTTCTGGCTCTGTTTCTTCGGCCATAAATTTTGCTACCTCCTTCAGGGCCATTTCATCTCCTTCAATGAGTCTATTGATTAGGCAACCTAGCAGCTCATCCTCATGTATCTCCATGACTTGGGATGCCTTGACAAGCACATCAACAAGGTCTGGCACAACATCAACCATGCAACACTGTCCTGCTCCAAACTCATTCCTCTGCGCCTTTTTGACATTGAACTCTACTGTCTCCTCTCCAAGTCGCAATGTCAGTATTCCATTGGCGCAGTCGATCATGGCTCCAACTGTGGCTAAGAACGAACGCCCCAAAATGATGGGTGTCCTCTCATCCTTTGTCATATTCATCACTACAAAGTCTACAGGGATGAAGAAATTGCCAACCTTGACTGGAACATCCTCCAACACCCCCACAGGGTATACAAGTGAGCGATCGGCAAGCTGAATGGTCTTCCTCGTGGGCTTGATATCTCCAAGGCTCATGTTCTGATTAATGGAGAGTGGTAACAGGCTGACACCAGCCCCTCGATCGCACAGGTCTCCATCAATCTTTTTGTCCCCGATGTTGCAAGGTATTGCGAAACTCCCTGGGTCTGTATATTTCCTGGGCGGATGGTGTTGAATGAGGGCACTCCCCTGGGCGATCATGGCTACAGTTTCAATGTCATCAATAGTTCTTTTCTTCGTCAAAATATCCTTAAGGAATTTAGCATACGAAGGCATTTGTGTAACCACATCACTGAAGGGTACATTGACATATAATTTACTGAGCATTTCCTTGAACTTATAGAATTGCTTCTCCAGTTTGGATTTGTGGTACACTTCTGGGTATGGGAGCAGAGGTTGATAAGGTAGAATAGTCTGAGGCTGCTTCTCAGCCTTTCTGGTGCTAATAGGCTCACACACTGTCCCAGTCTGTGCCTGCACTGTCTGTCCAGAACTGGATGTTGATGCTTGTTGCTCTACAGCCTGAGGTGGTTTCGGCACTGTGTCTCATAGCTCCTTCCCACTACGAAGTGTTACAGCCTTGACATGCTCGTTTCTTGGGTTCTGTATTGGTTTTCTTGGGAGTGCTCCTTGCTGGCTAGTGGACATGGAGGCTTGTTGGGCAATTTGGTTTTCGAGGATTCTGTTGTGGGATTTGAGTTGGCTGATCTCCTTGCTTATTTTGTTCTGTTTTTCCAGGATGGACTGCAGCATGGTCATCATGTCGGTGTTGTTGCCTTGCTGTCCTCCTTGGTTCTGCCTTTGGTATTGTGGCTGTCCTACCTGGTTCTGTCTCTGGTACTAGGCCTGTTGTGGAATTCTTTCTTCGGTCGGTCCCTTCCAAGAAAAGTTTGGGTGGTTTTCTCCAGGATGGATTATAAGTGTTTCCACATGGGTTCAGCTTCTGTTGGATGAAGTGAGCTTGCTCAGAATCACATTCGGGAAAGAGTGGGCAACTGGATGTACCGTGAGGTCCTCCACAGCCCTCACAGTCTAGGGCTGTGGCTGAGGCTGTCTTGACTTGAGCAGCCCTAGTTGCTTCCTGAGGGCTTCTATCTCTGTCTCAAGCTTAGTTACTCTATCCACACTAATTATTCCAGAGGATTTAACTCCCTTGACTTGGATCTTTCTCTTGGACAACGCTTCCAGAATGGCTACTCCATCATTATAGTCCTTGCCCAAGAATGCACCATTGGCCATCTTGTCCAAGGTGTTCTAATCTTCAACACATAGGCCACAATAGAATTGTTCTAGCTGTACGACCTCATCAATTCGGTGGTTTGGGCATCTTCTGAGTAATCCCTTCAAACGCTCCCAAGCATCTTGAATTGATTCATCATAGCGTTGAGAGAAACCAATGAGCTGCTGCCTTAAACTTGCAGCTTTGCTTGAGGGATGGTACTCCTTCAAGAAAGCTCTGACTAGACTGTCCCAGTCAGTAAAATGGCCTGTTTCATGGTTGTTGAGCCATTCGAATGCTGCATCTCTGAGTGAGAATGGGAATACTCTCATGTATAGTTGCTCCTTGGTCATCCCTGCTATGTTCACTGTACTGCACACCCGCAGGAAGTTTTGCAAGTGCGAGTTTGGATCTTTTGAGGAGGTGCCTCTAAAGGTACGCCTCTCCAGCATGCTCAGCAAGTTGGTTCTGATCTCATATGGAGCATCTACGTCTGGACTGGCTATACTGTTGTGGACTATGGTGGTTGTAGGAGCTGGGACATGAGGATGTAGGGTCGAACAGGCTGAGCCTGTTCAATGCCCTGTTGCGCTCCTTCGTTGGGTCTGTCCGCCACGTTTTGTTGCTTTTGCTTGCGAATTTGGCAGGTTGTCTTTTCGATCTCCTGGTAGAAGATTAGAGCTGGTTGCTTGCTCCTGGTTTGGGGCATGTACCACCTGAAAACTTCGAACGTTGGGAAAAGAAAAGGGGTAAAATATAAAAAGCCTAATAAATCAAATAAAAAGCAAAAGAATCAAGCGCTAGTCCCCGGCAACGGCGCCAAAATCTTGATAATCGCTGGAGTGTCCTGCAAGTGCACAAGGTAGTTGTAGTACTCTATCAAGGTCATATCCACAGGGACTGGGATGAGTCTTTTTACTCCTTACCTAAGACAAATTAGGCTTGAGATAATTATACAAAATGAATTATGGGGTGAGTGCAAATCGAAATTAATTTAAGCAAGAGAATAAAAAGTAACAGTAATGTTCAAGTAGGTGAAAATTAGGTTTTTATGAAATCTTAGGCATCCAGGGATTCACATGTCTTGCCTTTATTCTCTAAATTACTCAACAGCATCATCACAGGCTGGGCCTGTGTGATGCCCTGTGTTTAATAAGATGTCTTGAAGTTGCTCCCAACCTAAGGTACTACCAACAGCTTTCGATCTTATTAATAGTTCTCTAAGCTTCCATCTACCCCCTGTCACTAGAGTAGACGTCCACTTAGAGTTGAAGTTGGTGTTGGTGCTACTACCCACAGTCTCTCCCTATCTTCCTTCGAACGGCTAGGGAGTGAAGGCTGATTGTTGTTGGTCAAGCTCACTTGGTTTCTCCTTTCGGTCCTTCACCAAGCTGTTAGTAGATTTAAGATAGACTGCTCAACAATCAATCAAGAATCAGATTAAAAGTGGTGTCATTTTCTTGACCATGCTGCAACAGGCTGAGACAGTGCTGAGTCCGTGACTGAGCCTGTCGAGGACACAAGGTCAATTACACAGATTGGTTCTTGTAGGCGCTCTCAACCTATACTGAACCCATTTGCTTTTATTCACAGGTTCCTCCCAAAGTTCTCACTCATCCTAATGCTTTCGCATCGGTCAAACTAATGGGATTAAGAATGGGTGTTGAGGCTAATTCCTCAATTAGTTCCTAATTTCTTTCAAAACTAAGAGCTAAGGGTTGGTTGTTGTTGTTCCAGGAACTATGGTTTCTCCTTTCGATCCTTCACCTAGCTACCTATAATAATGTATGGGTTTGAACAAGACTCAAACATGAAGCGAGTTTACAACAACCAAACAAGAAAGACGGTTAAGAACATAGGGAGAGCAATTTATTGCACTAAGAACAGAGACATGCTTCACCCCTTCAACCTAAGAGGGGTTGTTTAGTTCATAATCAAGGTTACAAAATCAAAAGAAACTAAGTGTAGCATAATATTTAGAACCAAGATGGAGGCTAGGGACAACACGATTTCTGCCTAGAAAAAGCTGCAGAAACGTGTTTTCCCCTTTAACCCTTTTGTTCTAAAGTTTTGCAGGTTTTTGGGTATTGATCGAGGGGTCCAGTTGGATGCTTGTTCTTCCTTTCTCCTTCTCTTTTTTGGTGCATATTTCTCTCTTCTCTTCTGTACCACGTGCTGGAAGGTATGTCAGTTGGGCAAGTTGAGCTTCAATTGCCCATCTTGCTCCTCGAGGTAAGGCAGCTTGGGAGGTGTGCCGAATGGGTGAAATCTGTAAATCCGCAGATTTTTAGAAGACTTGGGGGGAGGATAATGGTTCTTTAATTGTTAAATTCTTTGGGTGTGATGATTATCCCCTCTTTCCCATGCTAAAAGTCTTCTGAGTTGCTCAGGTCATGATTGCAGAGTAGAAAGTTCTGCACGTGGTGAAGCTCTGCAAGTGGCTGAGTTTAATTTTTTTATTTTTGCGTTCTGGTCATCTGCAGATTCCACAGGCTGAGCTTGTGCTGGGCCTGTGCCTGAGGCTGTGTGCGATCACTTCCTATTTTTCTGTGCAATTTGAATTTGGCTCTTTTTGAGATTGATGGAGTGGCATGATGGCTCCGTGGATCAAGGCAAAGGTGGTGAAATCCAGTGGATAACTTGTGATTGGAGGGGGATTCGTGGCATTTTACTGATTCTGCAATGAACAATAGGCTGTCAAACAGGCTCATATTGTGCCAGAGGCTGTTTCTTCGAATTCTCCATTAAAATCTCCAAAATCCTTTGAAATGCACCTAGAATCACTAATCATACAATAAGGGATGAAATTTAAGGGAATAAGAAGAAATTATGCAAAGCAAGGCATATAGTCATGATAAATTGAGAGTAAATATATCTAAAATCATGCCTAAAGCTATGCATATTTCTTCTGCATCACCACAACTTCAACTGCCCAGATAGCGACCCCTTGGTTTGATGGAAAAGCCACGATGAAGCCAAATCTTCATGGTATTTGGTTTCTGCGAGAAACCAAATTTTCTGCAAATGCTTAAAACATACAAGGCTTTCCATAATGTTTTTTAATCATCAAAATAATAATGTAGACATTGAATAGTTATCATAAATATACTAAACAAGATTAGTCTTAATTAATTACTTAATTAAGCTCTTAACACATGTTTAGGCTAACAGTCTCTCCTTTTTTTATGATGACAAATATGTTGTCTATTTTTCCATTAAAATAGTGGTTAGAAATAAGATAACCTAATAAGCAAACTCCCCCTGTTTTAAAGCATAATTTGAGAAAATTTTGATGCATTCATTTGGCTCGATTTTTCAGCCAAATGCTCCCCCTCCGTATATGGATCGTATACTAAAAATGCTAAAGGCTTTTCGCCTATAGTTCCCCCTGCATAAAAGCACAGTACACAAATTTGTGTGGTATGATTTCATACCCAAAGTACACATTAGTGTTCCTGCAAAGAAATTCTCAACATATCATTTGGCTTTCACATCAGCTATCATCATTATCATCATTATAAGCTCAATGAAAATTTTTAACATAATCATTTAGCTTTCTCATCAGCCAAATATATCAACATTATAAGCTCATCGACATTTAGTTGTTCCACTGAGCCAAATGTTGTTCCCTGCAGAAAGCCTTTACACAAATATCACAACAGCAGTAGAACATTCAACGTTTAACAACAAACTTAACCAAACATTAATAACAACATAATAGCAACATTCTCTCCCCCTTTTGGCATCAACAAAAAAGGTAAAAATCCATAAGAGATAATAGATAGCATCATAAAACCAAATATCCAAAAGCAAAGCCAAATATTCAAGTCTTACAAACCAAATAAGAGCAGTAGTAATAATATAAAGTACTTATGCAAAATAAGTAAAAGATGGGAATGCAATGCATGACCTAGAGCATTAGATCTATTGGAGCATTATTCATCATCAGAGGCATTTTGAGAGAGAGTTGCAACAATTTGGTCGAGCTTTGCAATGATTTTGCTCTGAGATTTCTTCATTTGGCTGCGAATAGAGCTCATTTCTTCCTTCAGCTCACTGATCTCTCCTTTGAGAGTGGTTTCTTGTTCGGACACATTACCAATTTTCATACCCTTACTAGCAGATTTGGTCACAACATATTCTCTATCAGGATTTGGCTTGATGGACATCTTAGCCAGAATATTATAATTAATCTTCTTGAGAACAATGGGCTTATCAGCAAGTGTAGGAATAATCTTTAGTTTCTTGACCAAAAGAGTAATCAGAGAACTATGTGAATGCTCATTATAGAGTGCCACGTGTAGGATAAGAGTACCAAAGCAAATGGAGGACTTCATGATGAGGCAAACAAAAAATCCATTGATCATGGTCCAATAGTTCTTCCATGGCATGATGACCCGAGTCAGTGTATACATAAGAGCTCTGTTTCTGGTTTCAGATTGTGGTAATTGCCAGATGCATAACTGTCAAAGAAAATTTGATTTTGCTTGCTGTGACATGGAGTCTTTGAAATATTGATTGGAGTCCCAGATGCGAAATCAAAAAATCTGATCTTTCCGGGCTTGATTTTCAGCACCTCATAGAACAACTCAGTAGTCACCTTGATCTTCTTGCCTTTGATCTTTGTCTTGATGCACTCAAGTAGCTCTTTGTCTCCATAATCGATTGTCTTGTTGTCATAGAAGTCCTTCATGAGAACTTCATAGCCTTAGGTCTTCAAAGTAGCTAATGTCTCAAGACTTGCATCGTTCAATAGTTTCGTCACCCCAATTCCTTCAAAATCAGCAAGCTCCATTGTATAAGTTGGAGTACAGGGTGAAATACTTCTTCTTGGCCCTGTTGGTGGAACCTAATTTTTTGACAGGTTTTTTAGCTTCGTTTTGGCTGGTGCAGGAGTGATCTCTTCTTTTCTTTCGGACTCCTCATCCTCTTCTTGATCTTCTTCAACCTTGTCAATCTCATCATCATCATCATCTTCTTCATCCTTGTCCTTATTCTCTTCATTGTAATCATTGTCCTCATCTTCATCTTTCTTTGATTCTTCTTTGCTCCCATTGTCTTCCTCAAAATTCTGCTCTTTAGCATTTTCATTTGGCTTTTCTGCACTTTATTGGACATCAGAGCTTTCCTGCTCTTCAACTTCTCTCTTCCTCTTCTTAGGGTTTTTCTCCCCTTCATTAACAGGTGAATTCTCACGAAGAATTCTTTCATCATCAAAGTCAACCTCAACAACCTTGCCTCCAAGTTTCTTCCATCCTTTTCCAAACACTGTTTGCACACGAGTGCTTGGCTTGATAAGTCTAGTACTAGACCCTTGGGAGGTTGGAGTTTGAGCTAAATGTTTTGGCATCTTCGGTTTTGACACATCTTATTTGGTCTTGGAACTCTCTGTCTCTCTTTCAGGTTCAGTGTGTGGAGTGACCTTCATAGAGTCAGATTTTGTCTCAGTTTGAGCCAAATGTCCTTCTGGCAACACACTTTCTTCTTTCTCTTCATTCAGGTCTTCTTTTGGCTTTTCTTCAGCCTATTTGGCTGCTTCTTTTGCTATCTCAACAACAAGAACCAGATCTTCATCCTCCTTAGAAATTTGAATTCCTTTTGGGATTACATCTTCCTCAGCACTTTTTCCCTTCTCAATCACTTCTGTCCTCTTTGGTTCTTTGGATTTGGCCTCTTCATCAGCCAAGCTCAGATCTGTTTCAGGAGTGCTGGATTTGGCTCGCACCGTAGCTAAATCTTCTTCATCAATATTCTTCATATGAACCAGGACACCTTCCAGTTCCTTCAACTTCTCCTCATAGAATTCTTCAGTATCCTGCCCCGGAGATGCCACAAGCGATCTAACGAACTCAACAAGAAGCTTGTTTTTTGCTTTTGATAAGCTAGATCCCAAGCCAACATCATTGATTCCATTTAAAGGCCTAATCTTGTCTCTAGATTCAAGCACTTTCTCCACAGTACAATCAATTTTGGCTTTCAATAAGCCAGAGCCCTCACCAACACAATTAGCTTTATCAAGAGAACTAATCTTATCACTACATTCAGGTTCCTTTTCAATACTCATGATAGTGCTATCAACTACAGTGTATCAGATTGTGTCTCAATCGATCCTATCAGAGTTTTATCAACAACAAACACCTCCCCAGAACTTGAAACACGCACACTAAAGGGTGCAGAGGTTAAAATCCTAGTTTCAAAGAAGTTACCCGGTGGTGTATCTTCAAGATTAAATGCATGGACTTTGGGAATAGATTCATCTTCAGGACGCACCATGGATTCTTTGTGTTATGGGGCTTCGGGTTGTGCTCCAAGTTTGAGTTTCTTGATTTGGACAGCAACCTCTCATTTGGTGAAGTGAGTTCAGGGCTTGCTCCTGCTTCAGTCTCCTTCCCCTGTTTTTTTTTTTCCAGTGTCGAGGACTTCTTGAGAACTAGTTTAGCAATAGCACTCTTGGTTCTACCTTTTAGAGGTGCCAGAGGTTTCGGTGGTTTTTGTTTTGAGGGTATTTGCGTTTGAGCTTTGCCTTTACCGGTGTTGGTTCTCATAATGGAAAGCATTTTAGGGTTATTGAAGTGTTTGTGTTTCAGAGAAAAACTGAAAAGGGAAGTTGAAGAGAGAGTGGGTAATGATGGAGAGAGATATTCATGGGTTTCAAGGAGAGAGGGATCACACAACTTCCATTAATAAACCGCCTTGCTTTTTCAATTATCTTTTCCTTTTGTTAGAAGCGGGACACACATTGCCGTTGTGTCAGAATTGCCTAGTTGATTTTTATATTCTCTTTCTTCTTTTTCATTAACCGTTGCCTTTTGTCCACTTGTGAATACCCGACCCAAAATCACTTGGGCCTATTCACCTAATCCTTTCACCTTCTTCTTCGAGTCAACCCCATAACCTTTGAGTCGCCACCCAAGTTTTATTAAGGACAAAACTTGGGAAAAACCTTGATATGACTCCTTTAGGCTACATGGTCAAGATGAACCAAAGTTATAGGATCGAGGGTTCATGGGAAGGTGTTAGGCACCCAATCATGTTGGGTCGAGACAATGTGCAATTAAGAAATGCAAGTGTGCCTGGTGCAAGTGTGCGGGTGTGGAGAGTAAAGAGAAGGGGAGAAGAAGAAGAATTGGCTTGCATCCCATTGTAAGACCGAGATTACCTACGTACCCGAGAGATCGGGGTCAAAGCCACGTAGTTCTAAACATGGCACAAATCGGCCACTTACATCATTAAAAGCATCAGCATGTAATCAACAAAGATCAATCAAAAGAGAGGGTTTAGTGTTACCTCTTGTAGCCCTCCTCTAGCTCCTTGCAATGGGTTGACTTCTACACCCACCTTCTTGCCGCTTCTAAGCTCTATGGTTGATCCTCTTCTTGACCTCTCCTTGCTGAGCCACGACTAATGTCTCCCACGAAAAGTTTCCAGAGTTTCTGCCTAAAGAATGTATTTCTAGGCATGGAAAAGTGGAGTTTCTCTAAACACTCAAGGCTTATAGGTGTGTATTTGAGAAAAGTGTGTCCTCCTCTTGAAATGTGTGTGAGGGCTCCTATTTATAGTCTTCTGGAAGCCTAGGGGCATGGACCTACTTAATGGTGAAGATTATGCCCAAAAATCTGGTTCAAAACCGCGTAAGATCGAATTAGGAACAAAATCGGCAAAAATCGGAGATTCTGTGCACCTATGACCGCCGCTGCCGGCGGTAATCCTTTGGATGACCCCCAGTGCCGGCGGTCATGTAGGGAGGACCGCCAGCACCTGGAGGTCATCGTGAGAGGACCGCCAGCACCTGGCGGTCGTCGTGAGAGGACCTCCAGTCACCCCGCGGGTCACCCCGTTCTTTCCTTTTTCGGCCTCCAATCCCCCTAATTTAGCCGTGATCTGATCCTACCGCGTAATTAATCCCTAATCAACCCAGAATCACTCAATTACTTGATTATCACTCCCCTAAATCATTCCATAACAAATTGATTACACCTTAATGCCAATTTCGTACTACATCATGCTAAAAACAACATTTCTACATAAATGATGATTTAGCTCTGATTTTCCACGAAAATAGAGCTAAAATTATCCTGCAAGAAATGTGTTAATGGGCTGGGTAAATCCTGGAGAATCCATTTACTTGGACCTTTAAACCCATTCCTAACCCAAAAATAAATCATCTCAATATAATTGGATTAAAAATATCTAAAAGTGCCCAAATAATACAATGAAATGTATTTTATTGTGAATAAATTTTATTATACGTTTTACCATATGGTTACATTATTAATCCTAAGGTTTAGATGCACAAAGGTTTAGATTACCAAAATACATTAATTCTACTAAATTAAATTCTTATCATATCTTAACACAAAATTAGATCATCTCACTAACCTCAAGTTTATCATGTTTTGGAATTTAGTTTTAGTAAATTATTCGTGGGTCAAATTTGGGTGTTCACAGATGCCCCTCGTTGATGAGTCCTTAGGAACTAAGGACGAAACAACGTAAGACAGGAACTGCCAAATTTGAATGATAAATGTGTGGCGCGTGTCATGTTTTGGAGCATCTCATGCTCCTCTCCAAGAATCATCTCATCCTGGAGCTTTGAGGGACTGGCCCTCGGATTCTGGGAATGATCTCATCCTGAGGTGATAGATTCATCTCATCTATCGGGTGGTCGACAAGGAATAATCCCATCCTCGTCAGTTGGGTTTTGACTTGGGAATCATCTCATCCCAATTCTCGGGAATCATCTCATCCCGAGGTGATAGAACTAGGTTGTCAACAAGGAATACTCCCATCCTTGTCAACTGAGTTTTGACTTGGGAATCATCTCATCCCAAGACGATAGAATCATCTCATCTATCAATAAGGAATACTCCCATCCTTGTCAGCTGGGTTTTGACTTAGGAATCATCTCATCCCAAGACGATAGAATCTTCTCATCTATCAACAAGGAATACTCCCATCCTTGTCAGCTGGGTTTTGCTTTGGGAATCTTCTCATCCCAAGACGATAGAATCTTCTCATCTATCAACAAGGAATACTCCCATCCTTGTCAGCTTGGTTTTGACTTGGGAATCATCTCATCCCAAGACGATAGAATCATCTCATCTATCAAGAAGGAATACTCCCATCCTTTTCAGCTGGGTTTTGACTTGGGAATTATCTCATCCCAAGACGATAGAATCATCTCATCTATCAACAAGGAATACTCCCATTCTTGTCAGCTGGGTTTCTACTTGGGAATCATCTCATCCTAACTCTCCGGAATGATCTCATCCCGAATGGCTCCGCCATCTGATTTTTGTAAAAAATGCCATCTCACGGCTTGGCTATCTAGTCTCTAGGCTTCTCATGCCCCTACCGTCGTCTACGATGCCGCTTCGCGACTGTGTTGTCTACGTCTCGGGCATCACATGCCCCTACATCTCCACTTCGTGGCTTGGTTGTCGGGAATCATCTTATCCCGAGGTTTGATTTTGCGTGTATCGGGTACACGACTTCGGTTTTCTTCAGGTGGTTCAACCCATCAAAAAGGGGTTTTGCTATACCCTTGAGAATTGTAAGTTGGGATGCCGTGCCCCTGATAAGTTATGCGCGCATGAAACATTTTTTATTGCAAATGCAAGTAAACGTCAATAGATGCCCCTTACCTTAGTAAAGAGTTTGATCCTATCAACCGGGTATACCTTCTCCCTTTTCTTCTCTCTTTTCTTTTAATTTCTCTCTACTAGTCTTTCTCTCTCTTCCCCCCACAAGTTTTTCTAAATTTTTTGAAATTTTCCAAGCGGGCTTGATCTGTCGACCCGGCGGTCATGTGAGCGAATGACCGCCGCCTTCCGGTAGTCTTGCACTAATGACCACCGACAGTGGCGGTCTTCACGACATGTGAAACGCCCGTGTCCCAATTTATTAATATGAGTTACAAATTAATTATAGATGGACCAAATTGCCCTTATCATTCCTGGGACACCTGTATCCCAAATTATTCATTAAAGAATATACATCATGTGAAGTGACCAAAATGCCCTTCTACCCGGGATACAATATCAACAACGAAATCAATGAACATTTATACAACAAATTAC
>JAKUCV010001577.1:2425-25241 GCA_028386065.3 Turnera subulata | reverse complement strand
CGCTGTAGGCGTGGCGGCTGACGACCGGTGAGAGGCAGGACGAAGGGAGGAAGGAGAAGCGCTCGGGTCGCGCGATGCAGGCGGCGTCGACGGCTCCTCGGGACGGCAGCTGTGCAGCGATAGTGGGAGGAGGAGAAGGAAAGGTCGTCTGCGGGAGGGCGGCGCGTCGCGGCCGTGAGCTGGGGGGTGGATGGTGTCGGCGGTGGAGGCGTCGGTGGAGAGGTGGCGGCAGTTGGTGTGTTAGGTGTTTATTGTTGTTTGTTTTTTTTTCTTTTATGTTTATGTATAACTAGTATTTTTATACTGTAATTAACTTCTGGGCAGGGATTTTGTGCAGAGGAGGAGAATGGGTAGAAGGTGTGTGTCTAGCGTGTTTGGTTTCAGTTTGTAGTTTTTTTTTTATAACAGGAAAAGAATGAGCAGAACATGGTGGAGGTTAGGGGATAATAAAAAAAAAGTGTTGTAGTGCTCCACTTGTGGATATTGGAGCTGTGATAGTGCACACACACAACTAAATAAAAGAAATAATTTGATCCAGCAAAAGGTCTATTGTGCCCCTCCAACTTCCTTTGATTTCCTAACGAACTTAAGGGTATAATCGTCATTTCCTAACTCAGAAATTCCAACTCGTCACGGAAATTGCGCGAAAATATCCGGGATATGGAGTGAAACTCGGAATCGGATTTCGTTGCTTGGTTTACTATGGAATATTACCAAAGTTTATTTCCATATGATAAATTATTATACAGAATTTCTTTTTTTTTTCAGTTCCGATAAAAACATAAATTTTACCCGGGCTGTTACAGAACTACAATTGCCAAAATCCTAGAGAGCTAGTTAGGGATTTTGGCTCTAGGAGGAGAAGAAGGCTAGAGAACAATTCTCTGCGTTGGGTGTTATATATGTGCATCAATACTATAAGATATATATTTATATGCACTAGTCTATTAGGTTATAAGAAACCCTAATGGACTACTTAAATAATTAATTGGACCAAAGCCCAAATAATTGGGCGTTGTAGTTCTGAAATCTCGTGGGTTCTTTACCCATGCATATTGGTATTGGATAGGATTTGGGGAATTAGCTGGATTCACACTACTATTCAACTTTTGTTTCACTCTAGCTCTCACTTTCTTGAACCGTTGGTACCCAATCCCTTATTTTGTTAAATTTCTTTGAAGTAAGGGTGTATGTGTGCAAATATTCTCGTGCAGCATTTCACAAGCACCAGGCCGTATTCAAAGATTCTCAAACCAATGCACTGTAGGAGCAATTCAGTTATCAACCAGTGGAATTGCACAAAGAACACGCCCAGGTAATACAGATTTCTTGATGTGTGTTTCACAGGCAGAAAGTCTATGCTACTATGGCTTTAACAGAGAAATTATTAAATGCATGCTGTGAATACAGGAGATAGTTCCCACAAGTTCTCTTCTCTTGAGACAGAGGCCACCTATGTCCCCAAGAATCAGCGGAAAAAAGGAATGGTCCTTCCTTTTCAACCTCATTCCATCATCTTTGACGAGATTAAGTATTTTGTTGACATGCCACCTGTAAGTATGGAAAACATGGAAAGTTCAGATATTTAAACCTGGTCCTAAAATAAGATACACTAATCCATTATCGCAAACTGCAGGAAATGAAAAGTCGGGGAGTACTTGAAGACAAATTACAGCTACTGAAGGGTGTGAGTGGATCTTTCAGGCCAGGTGTTCTTACTGCTCTAATGGGAGTTAGTGGTGCTGGAAAAACCACTTTGATGGATATACTGGCTGGTAGGAAAACAGGGGGGGTATATATGTTGATTGAAGTGATCAAGCTGTGAGCTAAGTGTTAGTAGGGTATCAGTTGTGTGTTGAGTGTGATCAAGCTGTAAAGTTTGGGTCCACTCAATTATTGCTTTAAGTGAGTATGATGTGAATGTGTTTAAATAATGCTGAGTGCTAAACAATAATGTTGTCCTTAGGTGTAGTGTGTTTTATTTTGTCTAGTAAATGTGTTTGCTTCATGTATAGAGCGGTTATGACAGCAAAGTGTTGAGTTGTCAACAATCATGCATGTTTAGTGCATTATAGATTTCTGCCTGTATATTGGGTGTTATAATCTGGCTCAAATCAAGTGAAATAAAGATACATTGAGTATGTTTCACTTCACAAAATGTTCCTCAACTTGTTCATTTAGTGTTCAAGTCGAGAGATTGAGTGAATTGAGAGAAAACCAATGGAACAGTAACCAAGAAAGTCAACCTTGGTTTCTGCAGAATTTCTGGAAATTTTCCAGAAAACATTGATGTTATAATAGCAACATCGATGTTATAATCGTTCGGCCGATTTGTTTTGAAGCTGCTATCCAAGAAACATCGATGTTTTGATTACCAACATCGATGTTCTAGCTGTTCGGCAGATTATTTGAAGTTTCCGAATCATCACAACATCGATGTTTTTTAGTTCAACATCGATGTTCTTGTGATTAAACTGAATTCTTTGAAGATCAAAGCCAACAATTGGTAGCGGAGCAGGTTCCTTCTTTCAGTCCTTTTCTAATTTACTGAAACCACAACAAATTAGCCCCAAACACCTACCTAAACACCAAACCACAAAATGAACACACAACCAGCAAATAGAACCACCTCATCCTTACTCCTACCACCCATTTTTTATGGAGAGAACTACAACTATTGGGCTATAAGGATGAAATCCTTCCTTGTAGCTAATGATTTGTGGTTTTTGGTTGAAGAAGGTTTTAATGAAGAAGAAGACATTGAAGAGATGTTTGTAAATCAATTGAGAACATACAATGAACGATTGCAGAAACATAATATTGCAATTTCGTTTATGTTTTCTTTGGTTTCAGAGGATATTTTTCCTTTGATTGTTGGGGCTACAACAGTCAAAGAAGCATGGGAGATCCTTGAAAAGCAGTTCAGAGGGTCTAAAGAAACAAGGCAAATAAGGATGCAATCCTTGAGAAGAGATTTTGAGATGCTAAAGATGTCAGAAACAGAAACAATAAGGGAGTATGCCTCAAAAGCTCAAAGCATTGTCAACAAAATCAGGTTGTTTGGAGAAGTGATCCCTGAGGTCAGAGTAGTTGAGAAAATTCTCAACACGGTTGTGGATAGATTTGAAGCAAAGGTTGCAACTATTGAAGAATCAAGAGACATCACTGAGATATCAGTTCCTGAATTAGTTGGCAAATTAGAACCTCATGAGCAGAGGCAAGTGAGAAGAGTTGAAGCTGGGATTGAAAAGGCCTTCCAAGCCAAGCAGAAAAATATCAACAACAAATTTGAAGCTAAACAAAAATCGGAGAAAAGCACATACAAGCACCAGAAGGAGGCATCAAGTTCACAAACCACATTTTCCCCTACAAACACTGTGGAAAAACAAACCACTTGGAGCAGAGGTGCTGGAAAAACAAGAAGTGCAATTTCTGTCACAAAATTGGACACATTGAACGTTTTTGCAGAGCTAAACAAAATGGAGAAAATCAAGCCCAACAACAAGTGCAAGAACAACCACAAACGAGGCAACAAGCTCAGCCCGTTGAAGGCAATCAATAAGAATTCATGTTCATGGCAAGTGAGAGTTCAAAGAAGCAAGAAAAAGGTGTATGGTACATTGACAGTGGTTGTACTAGTCACATGACGGGAAATTCAAAGTGGTTCTTGGACTTGGATGAATCAATCCGTGTGGAAGTCAAGACAGCTGATGGTGCCATCCTCAAATCCAAAGGAAGAGGTACTATCTCTATAAACTATGATGGAGTTAGTAAATTCATTAAAGATGTTTTGCTAGTTCCTGGATTGAAGCATAATCTTTTGAGCATGCCTCAAATGACTAAGAACGGGTACAAAGTAAACTTTGAAGATGATTGTTGTGTAATCTCGGTGAATGGTAAAACTGTTTGCAATGTTTGCAAAACAAAAATGAAGAACAATGTATTTCCTGTGAACTTGAGCATGCATGATGAGATGGTAAATGAATGTGAGGTAGATGAAAGTAACTTGTGGCATAGAAGATATGGCCATGCTAGCTTGCATTCCTTAAAGCTTGCTGTACAAAAGGAGTATGTCAGAGATTTGCCTCCAATACAAATTCCTGAAAAAATTTGTGAGCCATGCCAATTGGGAAAGATGCATAGAGAGTCATTTCCGGCTGCAGCAGAAGGAAGAACCTTAGAGAAGCTAGAGTTGGTGCACACCGACCTTTGTGGTCCAATGCACACACCTTCTTTGAGTGGTAATCTCTATTTCATGCTATTGATTGATGATCTAACGCACATGACATGGATTTACTTCATGAAGAATAAGTTGGCAACTCTGGAAATATTCAAGAAATTTAAAAGCATGGTGGAAACACAAGGCAATTGTAGGTTGAAGAAGCTGAGATCAGATAGAGGGGGAGAATTCATATCAAATATGTTTGAAGAGTTCTGTAATTCAAATGGCATCCTTCATCAATTAATAGTACCATAATCTCCTCAACAAAATAGAGTAGTAGAGAGGAAGAATAGGACAGTGATGGAGATGGCAAGAAGCATGCTTGCGGAGAAGAAGCTTCCTCAAAGTTTTTGGGCAGAAGCTATCTACACTGCTGTGTATCTCATCAATAGGCTCCCAACAAAGTCAGTTGATGGGATGACTCCCATTGAAGCTTGGACCGGTAAGAAACCAACAGTTAAGCACCTTAAAGTGTTTGGTTCTCTTTGCTATGTTCATGTTCCAGATGAAAAGAGAAGGAAGCTAGATTTCAAAGCTGAAAGGGGAATACTTTTGGGATATAGTAGTCAATCCAAAGGCTATAGGGTATTCATGATTGACAATGAGAGGGTAATCACATCAAGAGATGTGAAAGTGGATGAAGATGCTTATTGGGATTGGAAAGAAAAGATGGTGATGAAGAACAATCCTAATGACGTAGCTGAAGTAAAAGAAGATCAAGTGCAAGAAGATCATCCTCTAATTGAAGAGGATTATGATTCAGACACACCTCCAATGAAGGTTAGAACACTTGCTGATGTTTATGAGAGGTGTAATTTTGTAGAAGCAGAGCCACACTGTTATGAAGAGACAGCAAATCAAGAGCATTGGAAAAGAGCCATGGAGGAAGAAATTCGCATGATCAACAAAAATCAAACTTGGGAGTTAGTTACAAGGCCTGGAAATCAAAAGATAATTGGAGTCAAGTGGGTGTTTCGCACAAAGATGAATCCTGATGGCACAATTTCCAAATTCAAAGCATGGCTAGTGGTCAAAGGCTATGCACAACAATATGGCCTTGATTATCTTGAGACATTTGCACCGGTGGCATGCCTCGATATAATCAGATTGCTCTTGGCTATTTCAGCCCAAAACAAGTGGAAGGTATTCCATCTAGATGTGAAATCTGCATTTCTAAATGGAATTCTAGAAGAAGAAGTCTACATTGAGCAACCTAAAGGCTTTATTGTGGAAGGAAAAGAAGATCATGTTTACAGGTTGAAGAAAGCTCTCTATGGACTAAAACAGGCTCCAAGAGCTTGGTATAGTCGCATGGACAATCACTTGGATCAACAAGGATTCAAGAGAAGTGAAAGTGAGGCAACATTGTATGTGAAAGGCAGCTTAAGTGATGATTTAATCATAGCCTCCCTTTATGTTGATGACATGCTAATTACCGGAGCAGATCACAGCAAAATTTCAGTTTTCAAAACTGAAATGATGAAAGAATTTGAAATGTCAGTTTTGGGATTGATGCACTACTTTCTTGGAATGGAGGTGATGCAATGTGATGAAGGAATTATGATCTCTCAGAAGAGGTATACAGAAACTATCTTGAAAAAATTCAAGATGGACTCTTGCAATCCAGTGCCAACCCTATTGATTCAAAACACCAAGCTTGCGAAGAATGTAGATGAAGAAGATGCTGAAATTGAGGTATACAGGAGTTGTGTAGGAAGTTTGCTGTACCTTACAGCAACTCGTCCTGATTTATTGTTTGCAACCAACTTGCTATCAAGGTTTCTAATTGCTCTTAAGAATAGTCATGCTGCTCTGATGAAGAGAGTGCTTAGATATGTTAAAGGCACTACTGTTCTTGGTCTTCATTACAGCTCATTTGACGACGCAAAATTGAAGGCATATTGTGACAGTGATTGGGCTGGAAGTGTAGATGACATGAAAAGCACAATAGGTTATGTTTTCTTGCTTGGTTCAAATGCATTTTCGTGGTGTTCCAAGAAACAAACCGTTGTTGCTCAATCCACAGCTGAAGCAGAGTATCTTGCTGCTGCCTCAACTGTAAATCAAGTTATTTGGTTCAGAAAAATCATGTCAGATTTGAAGATGGAGCAAGAAGAACCCATGGAGTTATTCTGTGACAATCAGTCCACTATTGCTATGATTAAGAATCCAATTGATCATGG
The DNA here is from genome assembly GCA_028386065.3 of Turnera subulata. Taxonomy (NCBI): domain Eukaryota; kingdom Viridiplantae; phylum Streptophyta; class Magnoliopsida; order Malpighiales; family Passifloraceae; genus Turnera; species Turnera subulata. The sequence continues at coordinate 18,836 of JAKUCV010001577.1, read as the reverse complement.
AAGGACAAAGCATTTCAAGATTAGATTCCATGTTATTCGTGAAGCTGAAAGTGAAGGAGAAGTTCAAGTCTTGTTCTGCTCCTCCGAAAATTAATTGGCAGACCTGTTCACAAAGCCTTTGCCCAAGAACAAGTTTGAATTGTTGAAGACCATGATGAATATGAAGAACAGCCTGATCAAGGGGGAGAGTTGATTGAAGTGATCAAGCTGTGAGCTAAGTGTTAGTAGGGTATCAGTTGTGTGTTGAGTGTGATCAAGCTGTAAAGTTTGGGTCCACTCAATTATTGCTTTAAGTGAGTATGATGTGAATGTGTTTAAATAATGCTGAGTGCTAAACAATAATGCTGTCCTTAGGTGTAGTGTGTTTTATTTTGTCTAGTAAATGTGTTTGCTTCATGTGTAGAGTGGTTAAGACAGCAAAGTATTGAGTTGTCAACAATCATGCATGTTTAGTGCATTATAGGCTGTTTTTCTGCCTATATATTGGGTGTTATAATCTGGTTCAAATCAAGTGAAATAAAGATACATTGAGTGTGTTTCACTTCACAAAGTGTTCCTTAACTTGTTCATTTAGTGTTCAAGTCGAGAGATTGAGTGAATTGAGAAAAAACCAATGGAACAGTAACCAAGAAAGTCAATCTTGGTTTCTGCAGAATTTCTGGAAATTTTCCAGAAAACATCGATGTTATAATAGCAACATCGATGTTATAATCGTTCGGCCGATTTGTTTTGAAGCTGCTATCCAATAAACATCGATGTTTTGATTACCAACATCGATGTTCTAGCTGTTCGGCAGATTATTTGAAGTTTCCGAATCATCACAACATCGATGTTTTTGAGTTCAACATCGATGTTCTTGTGATTAAACTGAATTCTTTGAAGATCAAAGCCAACAATATAGAGGGGAGCATCACAATTTCTGGTTATCCCAAGAAACAAGAGACCTTTGCTAGAATTTCTGGATACTGTGAACAAAATGACATCCATTCTCCGCATGTTACTGTTTATGAGTCATTGCTCTACTCAGCTTGGCTTCGTTTACCTTCCGAAGTAGATGCTGAGACTAGAAAGGTAGCAACCAATGATTTGTGCAAGATTCTGGTTTCCTTTTGCCTTTTCCTACTTTTCATGGCTTAATGAAGGAAATAAAACCAACATTGAATTATGCTGCCAAATTAGATTTCAGTGGGATAGCTGAAATTCCTTTGTAGATGTTTATTGAGGAAATCATGGAGCTTGTGGAGCTGCACCCTCTGAGGCAAGCGTTAGTTGGATTGCCAGGAGTGAGTGGTCTCTCTACCGAGCAACGCAAACGGCTAACTATTGCAGTTGAGCTAGTTGCAAACCCTTCTATAATCTTCATGGATGAACCCACTTCCGGGTTGGATGCAAGAGCAGCTGCAATTGTCATGAGAACAGTTAGGAACACTGTAGACACTGGAAGAACAGTTGTGTGCACAATCCATCAGCCAAGCATTGACGTATTTGAAGCTTTTGACGAGGTTGAGGCATAGAAAAAAATTATTTTAAACAGTGTAATAATCCAAAATTTTCCACCAATCTTGACGGATATAATTAAATAAGTTAAACATGATACTGCAGTTACTTCTGCTGAAGCGGGAAGGAGAGCAGATATATGCAGGGCCACTGGGTCATCATTCTTGCCACTTAATCAATTATTTTGAGGTAAAAAGCTAACAATGTATATGAAAATAACTCCAACATTCTCTCCAATTTTTCATGTGCTTGCATTAATACCTTTCTTTATTTAGAGCATTGAGGGTGTTCCAAAAATTAAAGATGATTATAATCCTGCAACATGGATGCTGGAAGTTACAAGTGCGGCACAAGAAACAGCTCGGGGAGTGGATTTTGCTGTTCTTTTCAAAAGTTCAGAACTATACCAGTGAGTGTACTCATCAACTTGATAAAAACTAATCCATTACATGGTACTGGTGTGCTTAATGCATGTAGTAAGAGCATTCTTTTGCAGACATGGAGATCCACTTACAATTGTTGCTGAAAACATTTTGTATTAATTTCAGGAGGAATAAGGCCCTCATTCAGCAGTATAACATACCTGCTCCTAATTAAGAGGATCTTCATTTTCCTACAAAGTACAGTCAACCATTTCTAACGCAATGTAAGGCTTGTTTATGGAAGCAACAACGTTCATATTGGCGCAATCCATCGTATACTGCAGTAAGATTTCTCTATACAACCATCGTAGCCTTGGCATTTGGGACAATTTTCTTGCAGCTTAGCTCCAAAACGTAAGTTAGAACCCAAAACACTGTAGTTAAAGAGAGAAGCATATGCCAACTCAACAGATAATGTTTACGATTCCGAAATGCTGCCTTAAACTGTAGGAAAAAGAGACAAGATCTTTTCAATGCAATGGGTTCGATGTATGTCTAGGGTCAAGTTGGTGGAACGGTGGTCAAGTCTGTCTAACAGAATATGTGTCAAAGCTGTAAAGACGGAGAATTCCAGCAGAAGGCTTCTTGATTTCGAAATTGATTCTGTGGGAGCTTTTGAGTTTCAAATTTTGAGGGGGATATCTCACGGAGAGGTTTCAAACTTGAAAAGATTCGGGAAGGATTTGGAATGTCTGCATCTAATCGTTAAGGATTCGGGAGGCAGACTGAGGGTTTGAATTTTGTAATTTAGTTGAGGAATAATTTATACACATATATAAGGCCATTTCCTTTCTTGTAAAAGAGGTCCAAGAGCAAAAACTATCAACTTATTATTATTCTCATTCAATTTTTATCCTTTATTTGGCCAATGCCAAATCAAAAGTATCTATTTTATCTTAGCTTTCTTTACTTCCTTAGCGTAGATTTATCAAGGTTTTGATAGAGTAACTTAGCCTAGCTTGGTTTTCCCAAGAAAACCCAGAACACCAAAACCCGGTACAGGGCGCATAACAGTCGTCCGTTCGGCCCTTCAACGGTCGGATTCGGTAGTCGGTTTGGCCTTTCAACGGTCGAATCAGCAAGTCAACATCAAAACCCGGTTCGGGACGTGCAACACCGTCCGTTTGGCCTCTCAACAGGTTGGATCTGGTAGCCGTTGGTCGCTCACTGTTCAATATAGCGAATATTTTTTGCAGGGTTCGAAGCTGTTCTGTTTGGAGAACAGTAACAGTTTTTGGCACTCCCAATGGGACCCACACGTTCCACTACAGAACAAGTCTTGTCCCTGAGCACTAACCATGCCCGAGACGAGAAATCAGGAGCTCAGAAAGGCCGTGGAAGAGATCGTTATGGCCAGAAGAGCTATCAAGGAGGAACAGAAGCAGCCAGGCTTCACTGGTGCTCTAGCAAGTGCTAAGCGATCGCCAGGCTCAACTTGAGCAGCAACATGGGAAAGCGAAGATCGAAACCTTGATCAGAGAGGTCAAAGACTCGCTACGCGGCCAAAGCAAGGCCAAAACCGTGGCAGAGCTACCAGTCGGCCAAGGTAAGGCCGTTGTAGATCAGCCAGTCAGCCAGAGTAAGGCCGACGGGAAGAGGAAGGTTGATGAGGTGAACCCCAACGAAGGCAATCCATTCGGGGAAGACCTTACTGATGAAGACTCTAAGGAAGATGGGGCAGATGACTCGCACTACATTTCACCTTCCCGTACCAAGATCCTTTATTTCGGAAGGCCTTCCGCACAGCGGGCAGGTGCCGCATTTGTCCATGTGGCAGAGTCCTCTGCTGCACCAAAATCGACGTCCAGGTATGAAAGGCCCATCTTCATAGGGGGTCAGTTGATCGTAACCACGACCGCCGTCGAGGAGCAGAATCTGCGCCAAGGTCAGGAGATGGAGGCCCGGTTGATGAGCGTAATGCAGCAGGTCAACGAAAAGGTTGATCGATTGGAGCGCTCTGTGGCTTCATCCCGGGGCCATAATTCACCTGTCCCTAAAAAAATAGCAATTTTTTTTTGCCTAACCAACCTTTTGCAGGGAATTATCCAGGTGGTTCTTTAAGGCCAGGGGGGCAGATGGCCTAGGAGGAAGTACGAACTAACGCTGGACAGGCCGCAGGAGGAGTCCGACCAAATGCCCCAAGGGTTCGCCAAGCCAGCCGTATGTCCTTGTAGAGAACAATCGTCGGGGTGACCAGGGAGGTCAGCAGGCAACCAACGACCTTCTCTTGAACATCCCACAGATGCCACCCGTCCAGGCTATTTTCAACAACGGCCAACCCAACGATGGCGCCTACTAGATGCCATTCAACTCCAATATGCCTCCCCAGTTTGACGACTACAACCAGGGGGGCAACAACAACTAGGAAGGAGGGCCCAATCACAATGTGGTTCCCTAGTATGACGACTACCACCAGGGGGCAGCACAGATCCAATCTTCGTCTTTTTTGATTGCAAGAAGGCCTCCTACAAGCAAATACAAACTGGAATTAGAAGCCATTTATTTTCTTGGTGGCTATGTTGGAGTTGGTCACGCTATAAAGGAAGTGTACAAGGTCATCGCCTTTACGATCATCTGCAGAAAGGGGAGTGGAATACTATATATTTTTTTTGGCCAGATAAGGATGATCTTTATGACTGTTTGCCGAGAAATTAATGGCCTTGGCAGCCTAGCCATTATGCCCGTTTTAAAATTTGTGCGCGCGGCCTTTGGGAGTCATATTGCGATCGTTCAAAGCAAGGCCAAATTTGGAGTTTTTTGAGAGACGGGTCTCCGGGTAGCACAATCTCCTTGGTCGTTGCACAAGGGAAGACATCTAGGAGCCCTTGGGAGGACTGTTCTTTGGCAAGGATCATTTCTAAGGGTCAATTATATGGTCTTCTCAGTACATGGTCGTTTGATAAATCCCTTGTGATTGTTTAATGAGGATTCAATTGATTGTTGTAAATCGACGATCGTTCATTGCAGCCAACGATTTTGGCAGGCAGATCGAGCAAACAACCCTTCAATTTGCCGTGGCCTTTAATTAAAGGGCTGAAGGGGGCAACTATTTACGCCGAACCAAAATCGTCAAAGGATTGGCTCGGGGTCATCCAGACAATTGGAGTAAGTTGTCCTTGGCTCATGGACTTGTGGAGATAAGGTATGCATCGGCCTTCTGGGTTAACAAGCTCGTAGGTAAGTCCCACTAGAAGGCCTGTCTTTTGGGCCCACTTTCGGTCATTACAGCTTGGAAAATTGTGGAAGACCAGTATAAGTACAGATTGGTGTTGGCCTTCTGGACTAATTTGTCCGTGAATCAAGTGGTCTTTCTGGTCCGAAAGGATTGTCAAGCTGGTGGCCCGGTTCAGAGCCAAGTGTGTCAAGTGTCAAGCCGGTGGCCTGGTACGGAGCCAGGTCTGTCAAGTGTCAAGCCGGTGGCCCGGTTCGGATCCAAGTCTGTCAAGTGTCAAATCGGTGGTCCGGTTGTCAAGTCTGTGGCAGATTAGGAGCCAAGTCTGTCTAGTGTCAAGTTGGTGGAACGGTGGTCAAGTCTGTCTAACAGAATATGTGTCAAGGCTATAAAGACGAAGAATCCCAGCAGAAGGCTTCTTGATTTCGAAATTGATTCTGTGGGAGCTTTTGTGTTTCAAATTTCGAGGGGGATATCTCACGGAGAGGTTTCAAACTTGAAAAGGTTTGAGAAGGATTTGGAATGTCTGCGTCTAATCATTAAGGATTCGGGAGGCAGACTGAGGGTTTGAATTTTGTAATTTAGTTGAGAAATAATTTGTACGCCTATATAAGGCCTTTTCCTTTCTTGTAAAGGGGTCCAAGACCAAAAACTATCACTTATTATTATTCTCATTCAAATTTTATCCTTTATTTGGCCAATGCCAAATCAAAAGTATCTATTTTATCTTAGCTTTCTTTACTACCTTAGCGTAGATTTATCATGTTTTTCATAGAGTAACTTAGCCTAGCTTGGTTTTCCCAAGAAAACCCAGAACACCAAAACCCAGTACAGGGCGCATGACAGTCGTCTTTTTGGCCCTTCAACGGTCGGATTCGGTGGTCGGTTTGGCCTTTCAACGGTCAAATCGGCAAGTCAACATCAAAACCCGGTTGAAGACGTGCGACACCGTCCGTACGGCCTCTCAACAGGTCGGATCCAGTAGCCTTTTGTCGCTCGCTTTTCAATATAGCGAACAGTTTTTGTCAACTGTTCGCTATATTGAACAATGAGCGACCAACGGCTACCGGATCCGACCTGATGAGAGGCCGAACGGACGGTGTCGCACGTCCTGAACTGGGTTTTGATGTTGACTTGTTGATCTGACCGTTGAAAGGCCAAACTGACCACCGAATCCGACCGTTGAAGGGCCGAACGGACGACTGTCATGCGCCCTGTACCGGGTTTTGGTGTTCTGGGTTTTCTTAGGAAAACCAAGCTAGGCTAAGTTACTCTATGAAAAACATGATAAATCTACGCTAAGGTAGTAAAGAAAGCTAAGATAAAAATAGATACTTTTGATTTGGCATTGGCCAAATAAAGGATAAAAATTGAATGAGAATAATAATAAGTTGATTGTGTTTGGTCTTGGACCCCTTTTACAAGAAAGGAAATGGCCTTATATAGGCGTACAGATTATTCCTCAACTAAATTACAAAATTCAAACCCTCAGTCTGCCTCCCGAATCCTTAACGATTAGAAGCAAACATTCCTAATCCTTCCCAAACCTTTTCAAGTTTGAAAACCTCTCCGTGAGATATCCCCCTCAAAATTTGAAACTCAAAAGCTCCCACAGAATCAATTTTGAAATCAAGAAGCCTTCTGCTGGGATTCTCCGTCTTTACAGCCTTGACACATAATCTGTTAGAAAGACTTGACCACCATTCCACCAACTTGACCCTAGACAGACTTGGCTCCAAATCTGCCACAGACTTGACAACCGGGCCACCGGCTTGACATTTGACAGATTTGGCTCTGAACTGGGCCACCGGCTTAACACTTGACAGGCTTGGCTCCAAATCTATCACCGACTTGGCAAGTGGGCCACCGGCATGACACTTGACAGACTTGTTACCAAATTCGTCCACCTGGCCGACTTGACAATCCTTTCAGGCCAGAAAAACCACTTGATTCACGGACCGACACCAATTTGTACTTATACTGGTCTTTCACAATTTTCTAAGCTGTAGTGACCGAAAATAGGTCTAAAAGATAGGCTTTCTAGTAGAACCCACCTACGAGCTTGTTAACCCAGAAGGCCGATGCCGACCTTATCTCGACAAGTCCATGAGCCAAGGACTACTTACTCCAATTGTCTGGATGAGCCCGAGCCAATCCTTTGACGATTTTGGTTCGGCGTAAAAAGTTGCCCCCCTCAGCCCTTTAATTAAAGGCCACGTCAAATTGAAGGGCTGTTTGCTCGATCTGCCTGCCAAAATCATCGACTGCCACGGATGATTGTCGGTTTACAACGATCAAATGAATCCTCATGAAACAAACAATCACAAGGGACTTTTCAAACGACCATGTACCAAGAAGACCATATAAGTGACCCTTAGAAATGATCCTTGCCAAAGAACTGTCCCCCTAAGGGCTCCTGGATGTCTTTCCCTGTGCAACGACCAAGGAGATTGTGCTACCTAGAGACCCGTCTCTAAAAAAACTCTAGATTCGGCCTTTCTTTGAACGACCGCAATATGACTCCCAAAGGCCGCACGTACAAATTTTAAAACGGGCATAATGGTTAGGCTGCCAAGGAAAAGGCCATTAATTTCTCGGCAAATAGTCATAAAGATCATCCTTATTTTGTCAAAAAAATATATAGCATTCCACTCCCCTTTCTGCAGATGATTGTAAAGGCGATGACCTTGTACACTTCCTTTGTAGTGCGACCAACTCCAACATAGCCACCAAGAAAATAAATGGCTTCTAATTCCAGTTTGTATTTGCATGTAGGAGGCCTACTTGCAATTAAAAAAGACGGAAATTGGTCTTCGTCATCATTGGTCGACGTGACCTCACTTCTATAAATTTGGTCTTCCACCCTATTTTTCAAACATGGAACACCTGTCACATCTTCCTCTTCTTTAAGCTCCACAAGGTTGATCACTGACCTCGTATTGAAGAAGGTAGGCAACATAAAATTCTTGTTAATTTGTGCCTTCACCGGTAAGGAGCCAAACTATATGACCTGCGAAATCTCCACACCTTTTGGGAAGGCATCATCTTCCTTCAAAAGTTCCACCAGGTTTAAGGGTGGTCTTCGTCTAGGGACCCACACCTTGGTTGGTGGCCTCGTCTGTTGTGACTTAGTCTCCTTTCTAATTGGGCGCTTAATCTCCGACTGCACCTGCTGCTTGGGCAGTGAATGCCCTCAGTTCATTGGCCTCTCAGATCGTTCTGACAATCTGGATGACCGTTGAGACTGAGTGCCCAGTCTTTTAGCTATCAGCCTAGGCTAATCCAGAGTGAAGCTACGGCTCCTAGAAGATTGATAGCTCACCTAATTCCTGCCTTAGGCGCTGCATGCGCCTTTTCTGGGTCTTTGTAAGCCCAAATCGCTCATATCGATCCTCCAAATCTCTCAGGTGCTTATGTGAGGAAAATAGTTTTCGTCGTGGCTTCTTCCTCGACTGGTTGACGTGCCACCTAAAATCTTTGGGTACTGGGAGCCTAATCATTCTGGATGAAGGCATATCGTCGGCCACTTCAGAACGAAATTGCACCTTTGGACTAATCCTTTTGCACTCAGAGCACCGTGTGACTTCGTAGTTGATTTCCACTGCCTTTGCCTTTATCTTTGCATCAGAACATGCAAGCTTGATCTGTGGCTTAGGGGTGTTAGGAGACCTATTCTGCATATATCCAGAACCAAGTATCTGTTGACTATGGCCATAGGGCGTGGCCTTATGATTCCTGCCCTTGGGAATGGATTGACAACTTTGTCTGCGGAGGCCTTCACCTTGCAAAATCGATGGAGAATCTTCTTCATGAGGAGTTGGATCTGTGCTGCCCCCTGGTGGTAGTCGTCATACCGGGGAGCCACATTGTGATTGGACCCTCCTCCCTGGTTGTCGTTGCCCCCTTGGTTATAGTCGTTAAACTGGGGAGGCATATTGGGGTTGAATGGCATCTGGTAGGCGCCATCGTTGGATTGGCCGTTGTTGAAAATAGCCTGGATGGGTGGCGACTGTGGGGTGTTCAAGAGAAGGTCGTTGGCTGCCTGCTGACCTCCTTGATGCTGGTCACCCCGACGATTGTTCTTTACTAGGACATATGGCTGGCCTTGGTGACCAATGCTTGGGGCATTTGGCTGGACTCCTCCTGCGGCCTGTCCGGCGTCAGTTCGTACTTCCTCCTGAGCCATCTGCCCTCTGGCCTTAAAGAACCACCTGGATAATTCCCTGCAAAAGGTTGGTTAGGCAAAACAAAATTGCTATTGTTTTGAGGGACAAGTGAATTACGGCCCCGGGATGAAGCCATGGAGCGCTCCAATCGATCAACTTTCTGGTTGACCTGCTGACGGTGGTCGTGATTACGACCAACTGATCCTTTGTGAAGATGGGCCTTTCATGCCTGGACATCGGCTTTGGTGCGGCAGAAGATTCAGCCACATGGACTAATGCAGCACCTATCCTCTGCACAGAGGTTCTACCAAAATGAAGTATCTTGGTAGGAGTTGGAGAACCATAGGGTGAGCCATCTGCTTTTCCTCCTCGAACTCATCAGCAGCGGGTTCTTCATCGCCAGCGAAAGGATTGCCCTCACTCGAGTCTCCTTCCTCGACCTTCCTCTTCCCTTCGGCCTTGCGCTGGCCGGCTGGCTGATCTTTCACAGTTTCGACCTTACTCTGACCGGCTGGCTGCTTTATCGTAATATCGAACCCTGCAAAAACTGTTCGTTATTTTGAACAGCGAGCGACCAACGGCTACCGGATCCGACCCGTTGAGAGGCCGAACGGACGGTGTCGCACGTCCTGAACCGGGTTTTGATGTTGACCTGCCGATTCGACCGTTGAAAGGCCAAACCAACCACCGAATCCGACCGTTGAAGGGCCGAACGGACGACTGTCATGCGCCCTGTACCGGGTTTTGGTGTTCTGGGTTTTCTTGGGAAAACCAAGCTAGGCTAAGTTACTCTATGAAAAACATGATAAATCTACGCTAAGGAAGTAAAGAAAGTTAAGATAAAAATAGATACTTTTGATTTGGCATTGGCCAAATAAAGGATAAAAATTGAATGAGAATAATAATAAGTTGATTGTATTTGGTCTTGAACCCCTTTTACAAGAAAGGAAATGGCCTTATATAGGCGTACAAATTATTCCTCAACTAAATTACAAAATTCAAAACCTTAGTCTGCCTCCTGAATCCTTAACAATTAGACGCAGACATTCCTAATCCTTCCCAAACCTTTTCAAGTTTGAAAACCTCTCCGTGAGATATCCCCCTCGAAATTTGAAACTCAAAAGCTCCTACAGAATCAATTTTGAAATCAAGAAGCCTTCAGCTGGGATTCTCCGTCTTTACAGCCTTGACACATAATCTGTTAGACAGACTTGACCACCATTCCACCAACTGGACCCTAGACAGACTTGGCTCCTAATCTGCCACAGACTTGACAACCGAGCCACCGGCTTGACACTTGACAGACTTGGCTCTAAACCGGGCCACCGGCTTGACACTTGATAGACTTGGCTCCGAACCGGGCCACCGGCTTAACACTTGACATACTTGGCTCGAAATCTGTCACCGACTTGGCAAGTGGGCCACCGGCTTTACACTTGACAGACTTGTCACCAAATTCGTCCACCTGGCCGACTTGACAATCCTTTCGGGCCAGAAAGATCACTTGAATCACGGACCGACACCAATCTGTACTTATACTGGTCTTCCACAATTTTCCATGCTGTAATGACCGAAAGTGGGCCCAAAAATTGGCCTTCTAGTGGGATCCACCTACGAGCTTGTTAACCCAGAAGGCCGATGCCTACCTTATCTCGACAAGTCCATGAGCCAAGGACAACTTACTCCAATTGTCTGGATGACCCCGAGCCAATCCTTTGATGATTTTGGTTCGCGTAAACAAGGTCGTTGAACTACCCAAACCAGTGGAGATCTCATCCATCAACAGCGCCTTCTTGTATAGCCCAACCAACATCTCTCCTACATTTTGATAGAAGGAGCTTTTGGCCACTTGTTTGGGTTCTGTTTGAAATATGAAGCAACGGAATTTATTTTAGCTATGGTAAGACGTTTCTTTTGTCCTCCAGATATACCCCTTCGCATTTCATTTCCAACCATAATCTGTGAATTAATGAGAGAAGAAAATTAGTATGTTGAAGCTATATGCCTCAGCACCTTGAAGATTTAATGTTATGTTACCTTTACAATATAATCTGTCATCACACTGCTTTCCTGACCTTCTGTTGCAATTGCCTTCATCAGAAATGAAACAGAATTACCAACCAAGTCAATGACTACAATTTGATAAGAATGTCCAAAGAAGTAGACAGAGAACAAATAAATCTTTTCGAGTCTGGTTTGGAACATTTTCCTTAATATTACCCCTACCACTGTCTGAAGAAGAATTATATTAGTCATCCTAACTTTCCTCACCTTCATAAAGACACCTAGATCAGGGTCAGGCTTAATATTTGATGCGTTTGCTGCTTTCTCCCTTCTTGACAATTCTGCTAACATCTCTGCAAGTTGCCAATGGAAAAAAGGAGAAACTTTAAGTTCAGCCATGCATGTTAAAGTTCACATGAAAGGAAAGGAAGCAAAATTGGTCTAACGGTCTCCAACCCCCTGGCATCGAGTAGCAAATGCTAAGGTTTCTCTCACAGGCATTACACTTAAAAGCCCATTTTTTTGCGTGGGTCGAGACAACAGTCGTAAAAGAGTGTTTTTATGGAGGTTGTCACCAAGCGTCGCTATTAAACCCCCACCATTTACACGCTTTTTTGTAGTAAACCACGCACTAAGGGAAGAAATTGTGCACGCCATAACAGGTGATTTGTAGACGTGAGTTTGATGGAGATTTGGGAGGAGAGGTTATGAGGAGGAAGGAAAAGAGAAGAAGTTGTGCTCGACACAAGAGCACCGGAGGAGGAGGATTTTGTTCCTAGAGAAGAAGAACCTAGGATTACTGTTTGGCTCCGCTACTATGTAATACTCTGCTAAATATGTGTTTATTATTGATAATTATCAGCCTATTTATACACAACATTTATGCTATACAGCGACAAGAATACCCTCAGTAACCCTAGCCCTATCTATACTATATAGTGACGAGAATATCCTCAATAACCTTAACCCTAGATACACAGTATAACTACACAGAACATATGCATATCGTATATCATGATTACAGAATCAATAATGCTAGAGTTACTATGATTACAGAATCAATAATGCTAGAGTTACTAAAACTTTGTTACTAAGAGTGTGTTACTAACGTGCATGTGACACATTATTATCTAATTAATTTATTAAATTTTTTTACAAGTATATGTGATAAGTGCCACATCATTATCTTATTAATTGTAAAAATATTTCTCTTTTAACTCCTATTTATTATGTCATCCCCCACTAACTTTTTTCCTTTTTTTGTTTCGTTCAACTTTCACCTCAACTTTTATCATTTTCTAATCTTATGATCCTTTGTATAAACCCTAATCTTATTAATTCTAATCCCCAAATTCCCAATCCAAAACATCAATCTCTTCCATATATCTCTATCAAGTAAAAAGAAGTAATTTCTCTAGCTGCTCCAAAACACTTTCTCTAATTGCTTATTCCGGTAGCTTTGCCATTGTAAGACTCCTTCAAGAGAAGGAGAACCTTATTTCTATTCCAAACAGAAGGAAAGTAAGCCTGTGGAAGCGGCATGCAATCCGTACACTCTTAGAATCTATGCCTGCATATCCTATCAATCTATAGAGTCCTTCCAATGGCACAATGCGTAAGTACACTTTCTCTTCTATATAGTGGTGCAACGATACATGTATACTTTCTCTTGTATACAACGGTACAGCTGTGCATAAGTAAAACATCTGAACAAGAAGTAGATAGGTTTGACATCTAATCATTTCGAATGGTGGATTATCATTCATACTATACCATATATACAACAAAACCCAGAATTAGCTAGTCTCTCTATCGCCTTTGGAAATTGAAAAACTTGATGGAGAATATGAAGATAAAAGCAAAGAATATGGCAAATCCAGCCACTGCAACTGCAACCACTCCCACCATATCCTGTCTGAAGTCAAAAGTAGTTTCTGAGAAAATCTTCCACAGTTTCCCCACTCTCTAGCTCATCCTTTATATCTCCGAATTGTGTAGTAACCAATCCGTACAAGGTCCATGCCACTGGACACAACCAAGCAGTCTGCCACAGACTTGACAACCAGGCCATCGGTTTGAAACTTGACAGACTTGACTCCGAACTGGGCCACCGGCTTGACACTTGACAGACTTGGCTCCGAACCGGGCCACCGGCTTGACACTTGACACACTTGGCTCCAAACCGGGCCACCGGCTTGACAATCCTTTTGGACCAGAAAGACCACTTGATTCACAGAAAAATTAGTCCAGAAGGCCAACACCAATCTATACTTATACTGGTCTTCCACAATTTTCCAAGCTATAATGACCGAAAGTGGGCCCAAAAGACAGGCCTTCTAGTGGGACCCACCTACGACCTTGTTACCCCAGAAGGCCGATGCCTACCTTATCTCCACAAGTCCATGAGCCAAGGACAACTTACTCCAATTGTCTGGATGACCCCGAGCCAATCCTTTGACGATTTTGGTTCGGCGTAAACAGACCTATCAGATTGTGAATTGCCTTAAGCAATACGTTCATATTCTTAATGGAACTGCAGTCATCTCTCTTCTTCAACCACCACCAGAGACTTACAATCTCTTTGATGGCATTATCCTCCTATTCGATAGCCAGATTGTGTATCAGGGTCCTCGAGAACCTGTACTTGAATTTTTTGAACATATGGGCTTCAAGTGTCCTGAAAGGAATGGTGTAGCAGACTTCTTGCAGGAAGTAAGCACCACTATGATATAATGGATATTCTGTAGCATTATTCAATAAAGCTTGGAACCAGATGCTCAATGATTGTGAACAATCTCTAGATAACTTCAAGGAAAGACCAGGAGCAGTACTGGATGCGTAAAGATGAGCCTTACAGTTTTTGTCACCGCCAAGGAATTCTCAGAGGCATTTCAGGCTTTCCATGTCAGACAAAAGATGTCAGATGAGCTTTATACACCGTTTGACAAGGCCAGGAGCCACCCGGCTTCTTTGACTAAAAGAAAGTATGGAGTTGGCAAAATGAAGATACTATAAAGGCTAATTTCTATAGAAATCAATTACTGCTTATGAGGAGGAACTCATTTGTCCACATTTTCAAGCTTGCCCAACTAACCCTGAAGTTCTTGACATTTGTTTAATTGTTTTTTTAAGATGCTTCTTTATGCTCTAATCACATTGTTATACTGCTCTCTCCTGCTAGCTCATAGTCATGGCCGTAGTTGCAATGACACTTTTCTTCTGGACCCAGATGCACAAAGAGTCTGTGAATGACGGAGGAATTTATGTGGCTGCCATGTTCTACTCCGTGACTTTCATAACGTTTAGTACTGCTCCAGAGATTCCCATGACCATGGCAATGCTTCATGTGTTCTACCCACCACTACTAATCCACTGAGTTTAGAAATGATTTTGTTTCAAAGGCTGCCCCGAACTTATTAAGAAAAATGGCATTGTTGGTTCCTGTTGACTCATTCATGTTTAGTTACTAGTAGTTCCAATAATCATGCATTGTCACAGTCAAATCTGTTTAGGTTTCATAGTTGTTACATTGCAGATTTTTAGCTATTTTTCTCTTCTAAGTTATAACTAGCTACACCTACATAGGTAGGTGGTTATCTTTTTTCCCTATATAAGTTCATGGTCCAGTGATGAATAATATATACCAAAATAGGAGTTTTCCTATCTTTTTTAACCTTTGTTTCTTTGTAAGTTCCAACAATGGTAGCGGAGCCTTAGTAGTTCTTATAGGACCAAAGTTTTTTAAAACCCAAAACACCAAACCAGAAACACAAAATCAACACAGTCAATAGCATCCAGTAGCCAATCTTTGTCTCCACCCATCATCCTCACTGGTGAAAACTATCATGTTTGGTCAGTGAAGATGCAAGCTTTTTTTAAACCCTATGACCTTTGGGAAACCATTACAGAAAATAGACCAATACCACCATTACCCCCAAATCCCATAATAGCTTAGATAAAGACTCTCAGTGAGGACAAGGCGAAAAAAATCAAAGGCGAAGTCTCTTATTCAGAATGCTGTATCAGACACTGTTTTTTACAGGATCATGGCTTGTAGCACAGCAAAAGAGGCTTGGGACAGACTTAAAGAAGAATACCGAGGCAGCGATAGGACACGTCAAATGCAAGTGCTCAACCTGAAAAGAGAATTCGAGTCACTGAATATGCGAGATGATGAAACTATAGGTAAGTATGCTGACCGAATCTCTTTGATTGTTAATAATATAAGACTGCTTGGTGAAGATTTTCCAGATAAGAGAGTAGTGGAGAAAGTTCTGCTGACCCTTCCGGAGAGATTTGAATCCAAAATTTCTTCTCTTGAAGAGTCCAAAGATTTGAACAACATTTCTTTAGGTGAGCTGATGAGTGTCCTCCAAGCACAAGAGCAAAGAAGGACAATGAGGCAAGAGAGGTTCACTGAAGGAGCCTTGTATGTACAAAAACAACTCTCTGGTAAGGGAAAGCAACTAAACAATAGCATTAGAGGTTCAAAGAAGACTTTTCTGTAAGTTTCCCTAAGCTATATGACATTCATATAGAAGCAAAAAGATGCAGCGGAAGACAAGGGAAACAACCAAGAACACATGTGAAGCTAGTAAACCGTATAACAAAAATTTTGCGTACCTGTAAGATTAGGGTCTTTCACCTAATAGTTGTGTAGAATCAGTAAGAGCAAGAAGAAGCCCTGCTCCTATACGGTATCCACACGAACCGTGATAGCTTGGAGTCATCCCACGAAACAAGCTTCGAGCTCCCCGGACTGAAGTGCTAGCAACAAAACCGGGGTTGTGTGTATGGTGTGTTTTGGGCTCTTCCTTTCTTTCACAAAGAAGGGGAGAGATTGAGAGGATGTGTGTGTGTTTGTGTGGACTGAAAAATCAGCTCAAGGAAGGAGAAGGGAGCAGCAAAAACGTCCAGCCAAGCCACACATAGGTAGAGAATGATCTGATCATTCAAACCAAGTGGAGACACAAGGTAGTGCAAGCAATGGCCTACCACCTTTGGCCCATCACCCACTAAACCATATCTTAGACAAGATAATGTAGCTCCCATCATTCTTTCCAGCACAACACACACAACACTCCACTCATGTCTGATCAATAATTATTGATCCAAAACCGGCCCTGGTTCAACCATGGTCCAACCACGGT
>JAKUCV010001576.1:0-14304 GCA_028386065.3 Turnera subulata | reverse complement strand
GGGGAAAATTGATCAGACCCGCATGTGGAAGGTAGGCGAGCGAGTCCGAGCTGTCCGGCAACCTGATGACTTCGGTCCAATGTATCCTTTCACTGCCGGTGTATACATAGCATTGATGATGGCTCAGGTAACATTGACACCTATCCTCATTTCCCAAGTTACAATAGCTCATTGTTGTCTTCAAAGCCTTTAAAGGGCCAAGAGGGGATGAGATCTCGAGTTCGATTCTAACAACTTCTTCCTCCTACTTCCCAGATCGAAATCCTTCGCAAGAAAGGCCACTCCTACACCGAGATAGTCAATGAGAGCGTGATCGAATCCGTGGATTCCCTGAACCCATTCATGCGTGCTCGCGGACTCTCCTTCATGGTAGACAATGCCTCGACCACAGCAAGATTAGGATCAAGAAAATGGGCGCCACGCTTCGACTACATCCTCACCCAGCAAGCATACGTAGCAGTAGACAACGGCACTCTCCTCAACCAAGACCTGATCAGCAGCTTCCTCTCCGACCCCGTCCACGGAGCCCTCCAAGTCTGCTCCGAACTGAGACCTCCAGTCGACATTTCCATCACCGCAGATGCCGATTTCGTCCGTCCCGAGCTCCGCCAATCCGGCAGCAACTAAGACTCTAAACACTGTGCTTGCCATTGCCTAAATGCCTACCCTCTATAAGCAAAGCCAGTTCCCTCCTGTAGTATTTTTATAAATAACGTCCCTTTGAGGGTTCATGTTGTATTATTATTCTTATACAAAGAGTACTTGAAGCATTAATATTAATAAATCATATTTTTGATACGACGTCGCTTTGGTGGGGAATCTAATGTATGACACGTCAGATTTATCCCAACAGATAAAAAAAACGAAGAAATCTCTCGCGCGTTTCTGTTTCGTTACGTACGAGTTCTGGATAACTAACAAACAACAAGCTGTTGGTTTTGTGGCTTCTCGTTCACTTGATAGACAGAAATGGCGGCGGTTACATCTTCCTCTGCTACTCTCTCCTCCACTAAATTACCAACCAAAACCCTAAAGCCGCCGCCGACTTCCGCCAACTACTTCTTCCACTTGCGGCCTCTATCGGTCTCCGTCCCGTTGTCGTTTAAGCCTGTGAAATGCCTCGGCGCGCAGATGGTGTCGGCTCCGGCGACGGAGAAGAAGCCGCTGGTGAGCCTCGATTTCGAGACCTCAGTGTTCAAGAAGGAGAAGATCAGCCTCGCTGGCCACGATGAGGTGTTCATTTCTTCTTTGTTTCTCAAGTTCCATTCTTTACTCTTTTAGTGAATAAATAAATGTGTCAATCCAATGCTAATTGTTGTTTTGTGTTGATTTTGATTGTGTTGGTAGTACATTGTGAGAGGAGGGAGGGATTTGTTCCACTTGCTGCCCGACGCCTTTAAAGGGATTAAGCAGATTGGTGTCATTGGTTGGGGTTCCCAGGTAATGCTCAGTCTTCAACATATAGGACCTTGTTATTAGTGTGGAGGAGTGATTGTAATAAGTGGCTAAAGCTTGCTTATTTTTTGTTTAGGGTCCTGCTCAAGCTCAGAATTTGAGGGATTCTCTTGTTGAAGCCAAGTCTGATATCGTAGTCAAGGTGGTTTATGCTTTTTGTTTAACTAGAGTTTTGTTTTTCTTCACTTTAAGGGATTTGTCTATTTGGTTTGTTAGATGATCAATCTACTGACTGGTATGTGTATCCTTGGTTTGTGTGGGTAATTATGTCATGTAGATTGGACTGAGAAAGGGTTCTCGTTCCTTCAATGAAGCTCGTGCTGCTGGTTTTACTGAGGAGAATGGGACTCTGGGTGATATATGGGAAACTATTTCTGGGAGTGATCTTGTGCTGCTATTGATTTCTGATGCTGCGCAGGTGCGTTTAAATGAATATTAAAACCCCATGACATTCTTCTTGTTCCTTTTTTCTGCATTCCTTGTATCGTTATTTTCTTGAATTTGTGCAGCTAAGACGGAATGTACTATTTCATCTTTTTGATATCCTTCTGCATGGTTTCCTGATTTTCATTACTTTTAAGGATTTTTATCCCTACAATTGAAATAGTACAAGAGGATGCTTAAACCTGTATTTATTTCCATTGCATTTCTCCACAAGATTTTACACTACTACCTTTCTGCCTGATAATTCTTTCTCCTTGTGAAACTTTAAAAAGGGAATCGACTCGCTTTGATGTTGCAAATGTCATGAAATGTTCTCATCAGTTGCATTTTCATACTCTGCATCTTCAAATCTGTGTTTGTGTTCACGATAACTTGGGTTCTGCTATTCTATAACCAAGGAGTTAAAACTTAAAAGTGTTTCAACTAAACTAAAAATGCCACCTCTTAACTTCTTTTCAATTTCATTCATCAACTTTGTTGAATCAGTTTTATCCAAGTGTTCTCACATCATCATCATTAGCCCAAGTATTCTGACATCTTTTGACATACAAAAAGAAAAAAAGAAGAGAGATCTTTTGGCTACAAAAGTGACCTGAGTTTAGTTTTTTACTGGCAGTCACTTAAAGTCTAGCAGACTAGTAAAGTCGAGCAGGACGGAAGGATGAGAACAATTAAAACTTAAATGAGGAACTCTGTTCAAAATAATGCCAAGGACAAAAAAGAACCTGAAATAGAAGGGTTCTGATTTAAAATTTTCAGAATTTCGGTGGTGTTAATGCTAAACAAAGTACATGTCTCTTTGATGGTTCAATTTTGGTGCATAAAATTTGAAGTCAATACATCTCTTTTGCATTTTTTCTTTCTCAGTCACGCTCGCCATTTATACTGCCTTTTAGCAGGTCTAACTGTATTTCATGCAAACAGGCTGATAACTATGAGAAAATTTTCTCCCACTTGAAGCCAAATAGCATACTTGGGCTTTCCCACGGGTTTCTTCTTGGACATTTGCAGTCAATGGGACTTGACTTTCCAAAGAATATAAGTGTAATAGCAGTTTGTCCCAAAGGAATGGGCCCATCTGTGAGGAGACTCTATGTACAAGGCAAAGAGATAAATGGTGCCGGAATTAATTCCAGTTTTGGAGTTCACCAGGTCAGTCTTCACAGTATCCTACTCCCTTTTAGAATCACGTGCATTCTCACCAAAAGTAACAAAGGCTGTGCTACATAGCTTATTTCATTTAATGATTGGTTGTTGAATGGTAAATGTTTACAGGATATTGATGGAAGAGCCACAGATGTTGCCTTGGGATGGTCGGTTGCTCTTGGTTCCCCTTTTACATTTGCCACTACGCTAGAGCAGGAGTACAAGAGTGACATCTTTGGCGAGCGAGGTGATTGTTGTCTCAGACACATTATGTGGTGATCTAATTGTTCAATTTATCCCATTTACTTTCTATTTGCTGTAGGTATTTTACTTGGGGCTGTTCATGGGATTGTGGAGTCCTTGTTTAGACGATATACTGAAAATGGAATGAGTGAAGACCTGGCTTATAAGAACACAGTCGAGTGCATCACTGGAATTATATCAAAGATCATCTCAACTGAGGTTGCTTTATGCTCAAATTAGGAGATTCACAATTTTGTTCTTGGCTATCTCTATAGAGAGAGTCCTCCACCATATAGTTTGGTGGAGGCAAACAACAAGTTTTTGACTGCCTGCTTCCTTTTTTGCAACAGGGCATGCTGGCTTTATACAATTCCCTGTCTGAAGAAGGTAAGAAGGAATTTGAGATTGCATATAGTGCCTCATATTACCCGTGCATGGAAATACTGTATGAGTGCTATGAAGATGTAGCCTGTGGTAATGAGATCCGCAGTGTTGTCCTTGCTGGGCGTCGCTTCAGTGTGAGTCTTTGTTTTTTACTTAAATCATGCCTACATTTTATAGTTATAATCTTATACTTCATGTTGTATTTAATGATTTTTCATTGGGAGCTTGATGATGAAATGGATTGTACATTAGTATAAGCTCATCTGCTGTTGTCTATTGGCTTTGTTCACTTGTCCATTTTACAGGAAAAAGAAGGTCTACCTGCTTTCCCAATGGGTAAAATTGATCAAACACGAATGTGGAAGGTTGGTGAGCGAGTTCGATCCACCCGGCCAGCTGGGGACTTAGGTCCGTTGTATCCTTTCACTGCTGGCGTGTATGTGGCTTTGATGATGGCTCAGGTATGATACTTTTCATTTACTGTTATGGGATGATTTAATTGCCACTACCTTCTTTTGATTGATAATGGCGGCTCTAATGTTTTGAGATGGAAAAAGAACAGGAATTAGTCTACTCAAGTAAAATCACAATCAAGTTTTGCCAATTTGCATGGGGTGGGTCTGGTAGTTGCTCTCCCAGCATCCTAAATTTATTGCTGATTAATGTGTTATGCTTGTTTACTTTCCAGATTGAGATCTTGAGGAAGAAAGGACATGCATACTCAGAGATCATCAATGAAAGTATAATAGAGTCTGTGGATTCCTTGAATCCATTTATGCATGCACGAGGTGTCTCTTTCATGGTTGATAACTGCTCCACAACAGCGAGGTTAGGATCAAGGAAATGGGCCCCTCGTTTCGATTATATCCTCACCCAGCAGGCTCTGGTAGCAGTAGACAGTGGTGCTCCAGTCAACCGCGAGCTGATCAGTAACTTCCTATCCGATCCAGTGCACGGAGCTGTTGAAGTCTGCGCACAACTGAGGCCTTCTGTTGACATTTCGGTGCCGCCAGATGCTGATTTTGTGAGACCTGAGTTGCGCCAATCTAGTTGAACTAGCTAGTAGCTAGTATTAGTCTCTTAAGATTTCCCAGTAAAACCTTTAGTAATCCTTCCGTATAGGATCGGAGAGAAGCAAAGTTGAGCTGTGAGCAGAGTCTGGTGGAGTTTATTAGTTTACGAGCTCATTAGCGTGATGCGGGATTTGTAGTAATATGGTGTTTGTTTTAATTCGGGATTTGAAGTGAGATGAGCCTGTATCATGATGTTGCGTTCTTTTTGCTATTATCTATTTTTATTTAGATATACACCTTGCGTACCATTGGATTTTTTTGGTGCCTTCACTAGGTGAGACTACGAAATTATTGACATTGTTCTGAAATCTACCTAAACATAGGAGCCTATCGTGTAGGTAAGACTAGCCTAATCTAATGCTTGTCAAGAAAGTAATGAACAACAGGGTAAATCAGAAGAAGTGAAAGGGGACGATCTCAATGTTTAATAACATGAGGAAACGAGGCAGAACACAGAAAAATGCACTGACCATTGAAATTCAATTAAAAGAGCTCTTGATTCTTGGATGATTTGGTGGGTTGGAGTTCTAAATACTATTAAGAATTGGGAATCCTCACTTACCAAACCGAAGAAAACACCTCAAAAAACAGAAATAATAAAACATATTGGGTTTGGCAGCTTAAATAATAAAGAAATGATGGAAGATAGAGCCAAATCACAAAAGGTTTATTTTGTGTTTGTCTCCAAACACTGACATCCCTTATTATATAGTTTGCTAGGTAATTCAAAGTATTTCTCATACCAAATATTATAATAGGGATCAGATATAAATGACTTAGTAACTCGGTGAGAAGGAGAACATGCACTACCATCAAGTAAAATAATTTTTTTTGATATTTTACAGGCATAATAGGTTGAAATTGAATCCTAGGGATTGCTTCCCGGGGATCCGCTAGAAATATTAAGTTCAACCTAGCTAAACTTTAATCTTCAAATAAATGAAAAGGATACTTTACATAACTATTACATTACATAAATATCTTTTTAAGTTTTTCTTGTTGAAATATAAATCCAAAGTTAAAATGACATTTTCAATATTAATGGAAGTAAAAGGGATTTGTTCTTCTTCCATATTATAAAAAAAAATACATATTATTTTTCATGCTAAATATAACTATATAATTAGTATAATTAAGTCAAATATATAAAAGAAAAGATAAGATTTGTATATCAATTATTCTAATTAAAATAGATTTATTCAAGCTTGTTAATAAATTTCTATTATTTTTAATAGAGTTATATACAAGCTTGAAATTGTCAATATTTTCAGGCAGAACTTGCACGGCACAGGACTAAAAGCTAAAGCTGATGGTTGAGTTCCCATGATTGGTTTTGGGCTTACTACTCTAACACTGAAATAGTGTCCGGAATCTTTCCAGCGAGAAAATTATTTGACAAATCAAGCGAGTTTAACCTCACCAATCTTCCAATAGAATCTGATATTTCCCCTACCAGGTTAGAGGAAGCAAGCAACCACTACTCTAGCTTTCGTAAATTGCCAATATTTTCAGGCAATCTGCTTGGCTTGAACGGATTGTCTCCCAGTCCCAAGCTAGTTAATTCCGTCAAGTTGGTCAAGAAGGCAGGGAATGAACAATTTAAAAAGTTTGAGAACAAAGAAAACACTCTTAAGGAGAGAAGCTGACCATAACTACCGGGAACATCACCAGAGAATGAGTTGAAGGAGAGGTCTAGGATTTCCAAACAGGCCACAAAATAGGTAACTCACCCTCCAAGTTACTTGAATTGCAAGACATATAGATGTGAGCCCGAGATTTCTAAGACTCCTAATCTTGTAGAACCCGAAAGGGAATGGACCACCAAAGTTGAATACGAACATATCAACTGAAATGACTATTAGCTTTTCAATGTCATCATCACAGGTAATGCCTACCCAATTACAAGGACCCGTAGGGTTATTACTTATGATGACCATTGACCCAGTTGTTGAGTCTCCCTTTTGGATCTGGGAATTCTTGACTCTGTCAAAGATTTCAGAGTATGGACTAACACACACAAGAGAAGAGGAAGAGAGTAGTATTGTCACACATACAAGAATCATGTTCATATCACTGTCCATTGCCATTTCCTAAAGCAAATGTGAGATTGAGATATGAGATTGAGTTCACATTAAATTTGGTCAGATCAACTGAAATGACCAATGCGTTTTTAGTGTCATC
The DNA here is from genome assembly GCA_028386065.3 of Turnera subulata. NCBI lineage: Eukaryota > Viridiplantae > Streptophyta > Magnoliopsida > Malpighiales > Passifloraceae > Turnera > Turnera subulata. Next base: position 7,378 of record JAKUCV010001576.1, on the reverse strand, counting down.
ATCACAAGTAATGTTTGTCCAATTATAAGGACAAGGTCATTGCCAATATTAGAGTTTCGACTAACACACAACAATATGTTACACATACAAGAATCCTCATTTTACTGTGGCTGCCCAATGACATTTCCTGGAGCAATTGTGAGATTGAGTTTTCATAGCTTTTGTTAATTGATAAGTTCTCTAGATTACTGAAGTTGTATATTTTGCTATTTAGCCACTATCATTATGATATTTATTAATTATGAAAATTGTTTTCCTTTTTGAAGGCTCATATGTGCCCATAGAGCACAAGATAAAAGAACCCTTTATATCATTGAATCGCTCATATAAATCCAGAAATTGTATGATGAGACTCATTAGTTGTGAACCTTCCATAGATTTCATTATATTAAGAATAATTGTATGATTTAAGTATATTATTTATTGTGTATATTTACTTCCTCAATAATACACGATAAATTAAAAAAATGAACAATAAATAAATTCTGGGAAGGAAAGGGGAACCCTTTAGGATAAATTAGAAAAATAAATAAACTTCAATAAATATATAAAAAATTCTAAATATTTTCTTATTAACATAAAAGGGAGGTTCACAACTAGTACAACTTGAGAATCCTCATAACAAAATCTCTTCTTTTTAATTTCTTTCTCCTATAAATATACATGTTAGCGTATTTATTTTGTATTATTTTTACTTTAGTCCATTACAAGTTGAATTCCTATTTTGTTCTTATTTTGCTTGGACATGCAGGTCAGTAAACAGCCAACCAAGACCCAACCCATTGGCCCAACTCGATGGACCAACACCTCAGGGCCCCACTTGGGTTACGAGCTGGAGTGACCAAGCTCAGCGATGGCTCCTAGTTGAGGTGAGTTAATATCGTGTTAATGTAAGCACTTTTTAGAAGAAGTGGGATTAGAAATGAGAAAACCTTGTGTGCCATTTTTGCAGTTCATAGCGGGTTCAATACCTGCATGAAAACAATTTGGTATTGATTAGTTTCTTATAGTAAACAAATTGGCAAAGTTGTTGCAGAAACCAATGTGTCTGATTGAGTACAGGGAATCCATATTTACACTCCTTCAATCAATATTCGCACTCCACCTTTTGATTGTTTGGTTATCAAATGACACAATCAACCTTTATAAATGTTTCAATACGTTTTCAAATCTTTTCTCATCTCTCTTCAATTGTTTTGTCTTTTCTTCTCAGTATTATCTCCCTTCCGTTAGTTCTCTCTCCTCCACTTTTATTATCTCTCTTCCCCTTTTATTATCTCTCCTTCACTTTTATTATCTCTTTTTTCCTTTTATTCTCTCTCCTCCGCCTTTATTCTCTCTTTCCTACACTCACATCTCCTTTGTCAATATCAAATTATCAATAACAATATAAAATTCAATAAAAAACAAAGATGTTACATATACAAAACGTTTCTTATTAGAAAATTTTGCAAACATATCTAGCATTTTCTTATTGAATAATTTCATTAACTCACTACATCATCTTTTCTTTTTTATTTATTAATTCTAGACTTAGAGTCTTTACCATAAAACATAACAAGATCGCTAAAATCTTAGAGGTGGAAAAAATTAAATTTCTTTATGGTAAAATATTCTTTTCATTTTTTATTTCTAAAGTTAGAGTTTTTATTAAAAAAAACTCTTTATCTACCCATTTTGTTCATCTCTATAATTTTTTTTTCCTCTTTCCGTTTCTCAAATCTACAATTTTTATTTACATCATCCATATATTAGATTTTAGGATTTTTTTCCTTATCTCCAATCAAATTTGGTTTTTATTTTCATTCATCTAAAACATTCAAAGATGAAAAAACAACAAATTCAAGTTTTTATAAAAATCATCTTAGGTATTTTGTGCACCGTTTATTTTAAGATTTTGTTAAGTTCTATTCATTCAAATTAATAGCTTCATTTGCATCATAATAAAGTTAATTTATTAGCATAGAGAGGAAAACTAAAAACTCCTAATGGACCTAGTCCCACAAGTAGTTAAGTAAAAGAGTTTTAATATGTTACAAAGAATAACTGGGAGCAAGGAAAAATCTAAAAATATCGTGATAATTATGTGGTATGGAAAAAGAATTTTATGATGGTAAAAAGTCTAATTTTAAAAATAATAAATAAATAATGATGTCGATAGGTAATATGACTATCCAATAATATACCAAAAAAATATAACTATCCAATAAAAAAAATTCTTTAGTAAGAAAATCTTTTGTATCTCTATTTATTGAATAAAAAGTCTATCTTTGAGATTTAACCGAACCACTAAATTAAAATTTCATATTTATGATCCTTGGAAACACTAAATTGATGTTAGATTTGAGAGAACGCTAGCTGGGAAGTGTTCAAAATCTCATCTCAATTCTTAACCTGAAAGAAGAAAGATAAAGCCACCATAAATATCAGTGCGTTTAAGGTTAAGAAATTAATACACATAAAGTATTCTTAAACAAGCCAAATTAGACCCATAGTAATAACATCAATTCATTGTTTGAAAAAGATAAATTTTGAAAGAAGATTATTTGTGTCATTTAGTGACCAAACAATGAAAAGTTGGAGTGGGAATATTAATAGAGGAGTGCGAATATGAATGGCCTTGAGTACAGATACTGAATAAAGAAGTGTGATGATGTATAGAAACCATAGCTTATATGATGCATCTTTTGGGTAAAAAAGTTTTTCTTGTCCCTTCACTTTTTTGTTTTCGCATTTGTTGTCCCTCTTCTTTTTTTTCCACTCTTCATGTCCCTCAACTCTTGAATTATCGGGCCACCAAGTCCTTTTGACCCCCAGCAGCCGGTTGGGAGCTGTGGCGCTGACACATGTCCGTAGGGCCCACTTCAGCTGATTCTATTTTTCTTTTTTCTCTTTCTTTCCTATTTTCCATTTTTCGGAAATCATTTTTTAGGTTTTATTATATTAGTTTTTGTAATAAATATATGAGAAAAAAGAAATTTAACTTGAATTGCATTTATCATTAATCAAGAACAATTAAGAGCAACTTTAATGCGTTTATCATTAAAAATATAATATAATTTTCTTAAATAAGGAAATCGTTTGTTTTTTCTTCATTAAACACAAATTTCATCACAAACCAGATAACTAAATTATTTTCTTTTTAAACACGCTTTTAATTCTTCAATCTTGCAATTTTATCAATTGCCTTTATTTTTTTCTAGGGATTTAATTCTTCCACAAACCAAATTTCCCAATCCCATATCTAAATCTAACAAAAAAAAAAACCTGTTCCACGGATGAAGATGATGAGCCCCAAAACCTAAACTCACACACAACTCACTATTCCTCCGGTGTCAATCCTCCCCTCCCCCAGTAGCCTCTTCCCTGTGGACATTCAAATCGTGCCCCTGGGTGGCAAGAACCACCTCCTCTGAGTCCACTACTCGAGGCCGACGAAGACAAACCCAACCCAAGCTTCACCAAAATATACACAACATTTACCATCCACCAATTTGAATTCCCAATTAGGCATTTGAAAAAAAAAAAAAACAAGATTAATAACCTAGTGATGATATGTAAAGAGAAGAAAAAAAAGGGAAAAGAAAAGAAAGGGAGGAAAACGTCGGTAGTGTTGTTGTCGTTGTCGGCAATTGCTCAAGCCTCACCAAACTCCTTCGCCTGCTCACCCCGACTATCAAAGAGTACAGATCAAAGCACTTTTGCAACCCCCGTATCGCCATCAAGCATCAGCACCATAACCACCGTCGTGGATCGAGCAGACAGAGGAAGGGAAAAGAGATGTACTCGGGTCGGCTCTCATTCTGAGGACCCGTTGATGTAGATCTGACACTGTCTATGGTGTCGGGCTCTAGATCCATGAGGACGGCGAGGGGTAAAAGCCAGGTGCATCACGTGGGAAAAAAGCCACAACGTCGAAGAGCTTGGCCAGGAGCTTGCCGTTGTTGATGTCCCCTTCAGCGACGAACATGCTGTGGCTGCTGGCGAGGAGGGAGCAGCGGGGTGCCGACGAAGCCGGCGCGTTGGTGACGAGGACGGACATGCTGCTGTTGTGGTGGATCGGAGGCGTTGACCTGCTTCTCCCACTGGAACGGCTCCCCTTCATGTGCTTGGTCATCAGGTCGAGGAACTGGGGAAGTCGAACGGTGCCGCGAGCTCCTCCTCGGTTGGTGGTTGGTTGAGTGGTTGCCTGGTTAGTGGTGGTGGCGGTCGAGGAGATGGCGTGGTGGTCGTAGGAGTTAGTTTTTCTTTTAAGAAAAATGGTTTGAAGATATTTTGAGTATATTTAGGAGATAATTAAGTAGAAAAGAAGGTTTATATAATCATTTCTTTTAGCAAAACCCTAATAATTTTCTTTTATTGCTTTTCTCTTCCAGAAAAAATATAAATAATGAGTCAGAGTTTTTTTAATAATAATTTCAAATTAATTATCAGAATTAAAATTTTATTTGTTTTCTAACTATAAATAATAACTAATTTACTTTTTAAAAAATTGAAATGATTTCGAATTGATAGGTGTGAAAATTTTATTTTTAATTATAACTGATAATTAATTTTTTAAAAATTTGTAATGATATTGCATTAAAAAAAGAAAAATAAAATCAGATGGAGTGAGCCCCACGGACACGTGTCAGCCTCACACGCACCAACCGGCTGTAGGTGGTAATAAGGACAAGGTGACCCGATAAATTAAGAGTTGAGGGACAGGTTGAGTGAAAAAAAAGGAAGAGGGACAACAAATACGAAAACAAAAAAGTGAAGGGACAAGAAAAACTTTTTTACCCATCTTTTGATATCCTTCTGGAAATGGGGTAACACACAGGTAAGCAATAATTTCCTATGAGGGTCTTCTGCATCTGGATGTATGATTTTTTTATCACCATTGTACACTTAACAACTTTTTATCAGCCCATTACTAAATTAGCATTTTACTGGTCACTTCATAGTCCAGTGGCTGCAAGTCTCTACCACCATATATATTCCAAGTATGTTCCTCTGGTGCCAATAAAGTTGCTATCAAATCGGGTAGCACTAGAAGTTGGAACCCCAGCATCACTGATTTGTAACAACATAAAAATAATTGACATCTTATTGTTTGCTGGCTGGTCTTGGAACCAAGTACTTTTGACTGCCATGTTTGCTTGGCCTTAAAGTGTAAGCCTGCATACTCTATTGTCTCATATCAATGTTTTAAAGGCTTAATAAATCAGCCCACCATGTATATATGGCAGCCTCGGTTCAGTCACTTCGTAAAGCAAAATTAATTGTCCTTATCATCAACTTCTTGAACAGCTGCAAGTACCAGAAATGATCGACCACTAGAGTCCTACAAGCATTTGTGAACAATATAAATGTGTTTCGATTTCAAACCAAATCGAAAAATGGGTTTCCAAGCTTGAAATCTGTAAATAGAATGACTTGTATCATTGAAGTATTCATAGTGTAACTAACATTACATTCCTTTTGTGTAATAAAATGATCATGATGGTTTGTTAGTGCTCGATTATTCTTGCTCCAGACGCTTAATTACTGGTTTATGAGATAGGACTAATATAGTTTTGTTTATCTTACAAATTAGTCATTAGTCATTAGTCTTTTAAGACATAATTAATATGCACATTCTTCTTACTTTATGAAAGATTGGCAAGTAGGCTAGCAAATTTGAAGTTACTAGTAAAATTTTGGTTGTGTAGTCCAAAATTTATTCAATCTGCTTTAAATGCACGGTTTTGCATTAAAGGAAGAAGATACACACATAAGACATAAGAGGTTCAATATTTATCTTTTGATTTATTTCATGTATCTATATAGAAATATTCTACTAAAAGCTTTTTAGGATAGAGGAGTAAAAGACATCAACTTATAATTATTCTGCTCTTTCTCATACACAACAGCCACGTACTTCTTGGGAGCATCGCCTTCTCCACCGTCCTTCACGGTCAAGACAAGGCGGTAATTATAGCCCGAAACGACTTGTCGTTCCGCCTTCAACACGCTCTCAAGCTTCAAAGTAGCATGGTAAGCACGTACAGCAAACTCCCCTATCTCTCTTATGTGGGGATCACGGCTACTTATTGGCTGCCAGTCGCCAAGGCGACCACCGTAGGCAGCGGTGGCAGCGAGGAGGAAGAGGGAGCAGAGGAGGAGGAAATGGCTGGCCATTTTGTAATGGTTGAGGTATCTATAAAGTAGTGTTTTAGAGGAGTTTATATTATGGTTTGTTTTGTGTTGATGATGGTGTGGTGTAGGTATTTATATGAAAAAGTTGGTGATTTGATCTTTGTCTTGTGAAGCAAAAAGGGAGATAAAAATCCTATTTGCTTTAATCATTTATTCACTCTAATTATACTTTCCTTCTTTTAACCCTATAATCAAATCCATGGCCAACTATTAGGAAAAAGATGGTTTATCAAGAAATTTTATGGTGGGAACTTTCCAAATTTAATTACTTTATTAATCTAAGCTTACATTTGATTATATTAGGAATAATTGAACTTTTTAAATATGTACAATGAATGTGTTGATTTACTTCCTATATAATACACAATAAATTAGGAAAATAACTAAATATTAGGAGGGGAGGGGAACCATTAGTAAGTAAAGTATATCTGTGAAGATTCATTCTTTCCATCTTAGAATTTATTTATTTCTCCAATTTACCTTAAGAGTCGATTTCTCCTCCTAATATTCCTAATATAGTCAAATCTAAGATTAGGTTTATAATTAAAAATCTCAATTAGGAAATTAGAAAGAAAATATCAGCACCCATAATTAGATTACGTTAAATTTGAATTTCAGAATCACTCCAACTTCCCTATGTTCAATAATGAAAATAAATTTCTATAATAGTTGTATAAGGTGATCGAGGATTTGGCATATTTTAAAGTTAATCTAAATTCTGGGAAATGGGGGTAACAGGTAAGTATTTCTCCTGTCTATGTGATTCTCTGCATCGATCTTGATGTATCTTTCTTATCACCATTGTACACTCTTAAAAGCTTCTTGTCAGCCATTACTTAATTAACATTCCTGTTCTTCACTTCACAGTCTAGTGGCTGCAAGTTTCTACCTCCATATTCCAGGTATGTTCCACAGATTTTGCTATCCATTGGGGTAGTGATTATTTACCTTGTTTTGCTTCCCTGTAAAGTGTAAGCCCGCGTAAACCATTGTCTCTTTAAGGTTTCATAAATCAGAGCACCATGTATATATGGCAGCCTGCTGCAAAGTCCCTTCGTGTAGCAAAACTAATTGTCCTGATCAACTTCTTGAATAACTACAAAGTACTAGAAATGTCCACAAACATTTGAGAATAACAATCCACGCTTAAAATGTGTAAATTGATGGTTTGTTTAACCTCACTATTTCTTAATCTTGA
>JAKUCV010001575.1:3918-52963 GCA_028386065.3 Turnera subulata | reverse complement strand
GACATGTGTGTTTTTGCTTGTTAAGGTTGGTTAGATAGAGCAGGTAGCGGATTATCAAACTTTGATCTTGTAGAAATAGCGTTTGCATTCATGTGAATATTGAGCCTCACTGCTTTCACGTGGACTCTTAGTGTTCTTGGCAAATTATTTTGTTAAGTCTTTATTAAACTTTTCTCAGTTATGAGTTGGCACTTGTAGGCACAAGCTTATAAACCCTTAAATCATTTCAATCATGTCTCAAGCTTTAAAACTGTTAAAAGTTCGTGACTAATGAATCAATGGTTTGATTCTTATCAAATCTGCTACGGTGGAATTGGGGTTTTCACCATGGAACTTGGGTTCTATGAAGTGGATTGTCATTTTTATAGTCAATGATGTATTTATTCCTCCCTAAGCAATGCAAGTTTTCCAAAAGGGTCACAGGATGTTTTCATGAACCCACCTCATGTTGATCTTGGAATTTGGGCGTTATGCTCTCATACAAACGGGAGTAAATAATTATGCCTATGAATTTTATAATGGCTTTTCATGTCTTTTATAGAGTTGATTATTTGGGTTGGATCCTCATTCTTTACACACCCACGTACATGAGGTTAAGGATTGTTAACAATACACTTAGTTAGACTTGGACCCCGGGCTTTCGTGTGTCTCGTGATTGGGGTCACTATCATGGAATATGTAGTCTTGTGTTCTTCGTGCTTGCGACTCTTTACGTGTCTGCTGATATACGTGTATATATTTATTTAGGCACCAGTAATAGCATAGGAACAACATGGTCTAGTGCAGGACGAAGCTCTAGCTTTCAAAGCGATCCTTTCAGTCCAGGTGAGGACTTATAAACCTTTGTATGCATTACTGCCTACAACGCTCGGTTCATTGTCTTGGTATATAAAGTGGAATTATTTGTTTGGCCTTGAATGTTGTTTGCGTGTCTGCTTGCTGTGTTGATGTGCTTGGTTGCACCTTGCAACTTGATGATGATGTCTTTGATGCGGTATGCCTGATTAAGTGAATTGTGTGCCGGTGTAAAATGATATGCCAGTTGAGCATGTTTGTTTGTTATGCTAAATAACATGATTTATGGATTTGTGTTTGTGTGGTGGACTGTGGGCTGGAGGCCCGGACATGAGAATAAGATATTAAATTCCACACAACACTGTATGATCATAACTTATGGTACAACTCTTAAAACATTATTGAGAATAACATACTATGATAATTCTACTGTGGGGCTGTTGACCGGTTGGTTCGAGCGGGAAGTAATACCCCTCGGGATGGCATGCGGGTTTGCATGTGGGCCTGTGATGGCCGGTTCTACCTCCCTTCGTTCTGCCTCCCCCTTTCTATCTCCCTATTTCTCTCTGTCTCTCTCTCTCTCTATGGATATGTTTGGGCTTCGTGCCTGGTTTATTTGGGCTTATGCCTGGTTGTCTCATGAGACGGGACCAAGCTCGAAGCACACAGTAGAGGGCCCTAATAAAATATTTAAACCTAATAACAAAGGTAATAATATAAGTAATGACAAGTGATGGTTTGTAGTCTGATGATGTCTTGCTCTACGTATTGTGGTTGTTGTTGTTTGATGCCGGTGTACTTGTAGTTGATTTGTAATTGTATATTATTGGTTTATTTGTTTGCGGTGAGACAGTGGTTGGTCTCACCCCCTCACAGACCTTTTACAGGTTAGCTGTTCGTTGAGCAGTGGCGCATATCAGCAGGTGGTGGTGCTTTCCTCCTCGGGTCGGATCCATAGGGTGCATTACATTCATATTTGTTTACGTATTTGTCTTCCGCTGCATACTTGAATTGTGTTACTTACTGTACGATATAATATATAATTATATGTTGATTATCTTATTTATGCCGTATCCCGGGTGGAAAGGGTAGTTCAGTCTTTTCACATGCTTTAATTAATTTTATTAGATATTTTGGGATGCGGGTGTTGTAGTTGATGATTTTCGTGTCCCGGGAATGATAAGGGCAATTTGGTCATTTGGTATTTAAATTCTATTTTATATTAATAAATTGGGACACGGGCGTTTTAGTTGGTAGCGGAGCAGGTTGTAGATCCTTGGGGATGTTTTGAAATGTTTTGTGATCTTATGTGCATATGTCTGCTCCTTTTGAGTCGGTTGTTGCATTGTCTTGCATATAGTGAGGTTGTCTATGGATCCGGTGGAGGACACGCACCTGCTGAGGGTCGGAGTGACCCGGTATTGTCATTGAAATGACATGTTTGCCTTTACAGCTTAGGCCGTAGCGAAGTTTGTTTTGTGGAATATCCATTGCTTTATCAGAGCCGGTGTAGACTCTTGATTTTTTTTTGCTTACGTTTCTTGACGGTGTGAGTACACTGTTGTTGCTGCTCATTCTGTTATTGCCGGAAGGTGTCTTCCTACGGTAATATGTCTGATAGTTCTAGAAATGGTACTGGCCAATAAAAGTAAGAACCATCGGTTTGCATTTTGATGTTATCTGTTAAGAGATGATCTGATATGATGCTTATCGATATGATTCTTGAAATCTTTGTGATCATGTTATTTGCGGTATGATTATCTGAGTTCAAGGACTTGAATTTACTGGTGAATTATTGTATGGTTAAATTTTGTTTGGAGTTCGAGCTGATAATTGTTGATTAAATTTGAGTTTGATTTAATGGTATATTTGGAGAGTTATCTGTCAATTATGCTTAAATTGAGGTTGATCTAGTAGTATATCTGGGGGAAAGTTAAATTAATGATACTTGAGGTTTTTTTTATTTTGGTTGGGATTTGAGCTATTGATGGTGATTGTGATAAAAAGGTTTTGATCGTGGATCTTGGTAGAGTTTATAATTCATGTGCTAAATGAGGATGCTGGTAGTATGTTCATATTGAGGTTTGATTTTGAGATGATCTCTGGAATTGAGAAATTATCGCTAGTTAGGTAATTGTGTGACAAGAGTTACAGTGGTGTTTTAAGTTCTTCATTAAAGAAACTTTGATGTTCATATTAACTTGGGCGATAGACTTATAAGAATGAGTTAGACAAGGATGTTGGGTCTTGAGGAATTCAAGATATAGTATTATAACTATGATATATCGGTAATGATCTGGTTCTAGTACCTAAGGTATATTTCGGAAAATTTATACTATTTTGGCTGAATTAGTATGTGGAAGAAGGAAATACTTGAGGTTCGAAACATGTGATAGATTATGGATTTTTGGTCTTGAGGTATTCACAATGGGAGAGATGATCTTGTTACTTAGGTAACAACTTGGGGTTCTGTGTTAGAGGATATGTGTAATGGGTTAAAAGATTGGATATGTTTTTGGTTGATTGATAATAAACGAAACGGTTTATGGATTCTGGTATTAATATTGTTGAATATGATTGGATAAGATTCTTTGTTTAGAGCTTTGATCTTATGATCTATTGATCATGTTAGACTAAGTCGATGATTGACTTGGGTATATTGAAGTTCTTGCTTGGAAATGTATTTGATGGACATGATGGTTCTACTTGGTGGTTTGGCCGACGGTATTTTGATACCGGGTGACACTTGTTTGTGTCAGCTAAGCACTTGGTTGCTTGACTTATCTTGCAATTTCGAGGACGAAATTTTGTTAAGTGCGGTAGAACTGTAACGCCCCGAATTTCGTTAATTGACTTTTTTCGGAATTTTCAAAATTTTCGGTATTAAATTCCAATTTTACCCTTGCTAAATTTTCGGTATTCAGGTTAAGGAAATTAATTTATTTTCCTTGGAAATATAAATTTATTAAGTCGAAATAGTACTTTGTTCGGGTTCTGTTGGAGTAAATGTGTCTCGGGGTTTGACGCAGAGTTTATAGTAGTTTGGGTCGAAACTACGTAGTTTTGGGGATAGGAAAAAAAAAAAGGTGTTGACTGGCCAGGGCGGGTTGACCGCGCCTAAGCCAAAACGAAACGACGTCGTTTTGGCTAGGTCGGCCAAACCCTAGCCCTCTCTTCTTTTCTTTTTCCCTCTCTCTTTCTCCACTCTTTTCTCTTCTCTTCCCTTTTCTCTCCCGGCCGCCCCCACGTCCCCGTTTCCTCTCTGCTCATGTTGTTCCAAACCATTGTCCATTCTCTTTATTCCTCTTTTCCTTCACCCTCATCTCATCCTTTTTCCGCCGTCACCAATCAGCAGCAGAGGAAGGAAGGTCGAGGGAAGGCTCGTGTCGGGCTCGTCTTGGGCGTGGCTGCGACTGGGTCGCACCGCCGCCGCTTGCAGAGCTGTCGGGTGGGTGCTGTGTCACCGTCCTCCTCTTCCTCTTATTGTCCTCCTTGCTGCCACCGTCGTCCTCTGTCGGGTAAGTTGCCCGCTTCTGTTTCTTTTCTTTTTTCCTTCTTTTCGTCTTGTGGGATTGAATTGACCTGTGGTGGGTTGTTGTTGGCTGCTTCTTGTGTTGTCGGCGGTGGTTGTTGGTTGCAGTTGGTTTTGGTGGCGTTGGAGGGTGGTTGCCGTTTTGCTGCTGTGTGCTCGTGCTGGATTTGGGTTCGGGTCGACGTGGTGGATTTGAACTCGGTTCTGCTGGCTTCGAGTCTTATGTAAAATATCAGTTGGGAGTTCCTTGTAAACGTGCTTGAGTTCAAGTTTTTAACTGAGTAAGAATTCTGATCCTCCTTTTGTTTTCTCGTTCGTGTTTGTTGTATGTGCGGATTGGTTGCTGTTGAATATGGTTTCGGTTGGAATCGTTAACCGGGTAAGAACCCGTTCCTTTCTTTTATTGCTTACTGTTAGATTGAATCGTGAGTGGATGAGTCACTTGCTGGAAATTGGTATGTGAGTAGCATGTTAATGTTAAGCCTTGGCCGTGTTGTAGGAAAAAATTATATCAATGTATAATAACAAGCGCAGTGGTGAGAGCCATGAAGATTTAAAATATGATTAATTCTTGTCACTAAACATGCTGCAACTACTTGTATTAAGGTCAAGATTAGTCACTTAATATTTGGACATGTGTGTTTTTGCTTGTTAAGGTTGGTTAGATAGAGCAGGTAGCGGATTATCAAACTTTGATCTTGTAGAAATAGCGTTTGCATTCATGTGAATATTGAGCCTCACTGCTTTCACGTGGACTCTTAGTGTTCTTGGCAAATTATTTTGTTAAGTCTTTATTAAACTTTTCTCAGTTATGAGTTGGCACTTGTAGGCACAAGCTTATAAACCCTTAAATCATTTCAATCATGTCTCAAGCTTTAAAACTGTTAAAAGTTCGTGACTAATGAATCAATGGTTTGATTCTTGTCAAATGTGCTACGGTGGAATTGGGGTTTTCACCATGGAACTTGGGTTCTATGAAGTGGATTGTCATTTTTATAGTCAATGATGTATTTATTCCTCCCTAAGCAATGCAAGATTTCCAAAAGGGTCACAGGATGTTTTCATGAACCCACCTCATGTTGATCTTGGAATTTGGGCGTTATGCTCTCATACAATCGGGAGTAAATAATTATGCCTATGAATTTTATAATGGCTTTTCATGTCTTTTATAGAGTTGATTATTTGGGTTGGATCCTCATTCTTTACACACCCACGTACAAGAGGTTAAGGATTGTTAACAATACACTTAGTTAGACTTGGACCCCGGGCTTTCTTGTGTCTCGTGATTGAGGTCACTATCATGGAATATGTAGTCTTATGTTCTTCGTGCATGCGACTCTTTACGTGTCTGCTGATATACGTGTATATATTTATTTAGGCACCAGTAATAGCATAGGAACAACATGGTCTGGTGCAGGACGAAGCTCTAGCTTTCAAAGCGATCCTTTCAGTCCAGGTGAGGACTTATAAACCTTTGTATGCATTACTGCCTATAATGCTCGGTTCATTGTCTTGGTATATAAAGTGGAATTATTTGTCTGGCCTTGAATGTTGTTTGCGTGTCTGCTTGTTGTGTTGATGTGCTTGGTTGCACCTTGCAACTTGATGATGATGTCTTTGATGGGGTATGCCTGATTAAGTGAATTGTGTGCCGGTGTAAAATGATATGCCAGTTGAGCATGTTTGTTTGTTATGCTAAATAACATGATTTTATGGATTTGTGTTTGTGTGGTGGACAGTGGGCTGGAGGCCCGGACTTGAGAATAAGATATTAAATTCCACACAACACTGTATGATCATAACTTATGGTACAACTCTTAAAACATTATTGAGAATAACATACTATGATAATTCTACTGTGGGGCTGTTGACCGGTTGGTTCGAGCGGGAAGTAATACCCCTCGGGATGGCATGCGGGTTTGCATGTGGGCCTGTGATGGCCGGTTCTACCTCCCTCCTTCTACCTCCCCCTTTCTATCTCCCTCTTTCTCTCTGTCTCTCTCTCTCTCTATGGATATGTTCGGGCTTTGTGCCTGGTTTATTTGGGCTTATGCCTGGTTGTCTCATGAGACGGGGCCGAGCTCGACGCACACAGTAGAGGGCCCTAATAAAATTTTTAAACTTAATAACAAAGGTAATAATATAAGTAATGACAAGTGATGGTTTGCAGTCTGCTGATGTCTTGCTCTACGTTTTGTGGTTGTTGTTGTTTGATGCCGGTGTACTTGTAGTTGATTTGTAATTGTATATTATTGGTTTATTTGTTTGCGGTGAGACAGTGGTTGGTCTCACCCCCTCACAGACTTTTTACAGGTTAGCTGTTCGTTGAGCAGTGGCGCATATCAGCAGGTGGTGGTGCTTTCCTCCTCGGGTCGGATCCATAGGGTGCATTACATTCATATTTGTTTACGTATTTGTCTTCCGCTGCATACTCGAATTGTGTTACTTACTGTACGATATAATGTATAATTATATGTTGATTATCTTATTTATGCCGTATCCCGGGTGGAAAGGGCAGTTTAGTCTTTTCACATGCTTTAATTAATTTTATTAGATATTTTGGGAAACGGGTGTTGTAGTTGATGATTTTCGTGTCCCGGGAATGATAAGGGCAATTTGGTCATTTGGTATTTAAATTCTATTTTATATTAATAAATTGGGACACGGGCGTTTTAGTTGGTAGCGGAGCAGGTTGTAGATCCTTGGGGATGTTTTGAAATGTTTTGTGATCTTATGTGCATATGTCTGCTCCTTTTGAGTCGTTTGTTGCATTGTCTTGCATATAGTGAGGCTGTCTATGGATCCGGTGGAGGACACGCACCTGCTAAGGGTCGGAGTGACCCGGTATTGTCATTGAAATGACATGTTTGCCTTTACAGCTTAGGCCGTAGCGAAGTTTGTTTTGTGGAATATCCATTGCTTTATCAGAGCCGGTGTAGACTCTTGATTTTTTTTGCTTAGGTTTCTTGACGGTGTGAGTACAATGTTGTTGCTGCTCATTCTGTTATTGCCGGAAGGTGTCTTCCTACGGTAATATGTCTGATAGTTCTAGAAATGGTACTGGCCAATACAAGTAAGAACCATCGGTTTGCATTTTGATGTTATCTGTTAAGAGATGATCTGATATGATGCTTATCGATATGATTCTTGAAATCTTTGTGATAATGTTATTTGCGGTTTGATTATCTGAGTTTAAGGACTTGAATTTACTGGTGAATTATTATATGGTTAAATTTTGTTTGGAGTTTGAGCTGATAATTGTTGATTAAATTTGAGTTTGATTTAATTGTATATTTGGAGAGTTATCTGTCAATTATGCTTAAATTGAGGTTGATCTAGTAGTATATCCGGGGGAAAGTTAAATTAATGATAATTGAGGTTTTTTTTATTTTGGTTGGGATTTGAGATATTGATGGTGATTGTGATAAAAAGGTTTTGATCGTGGATCTTGGTAGAGTTTATAATTCATGTGCTAAATGAGGATGCTGGTAGTATGTTCATATTGAGGTTTGATTTTGAGATGATCTCGGGAATTGGAAAATTATCGCTAGTTAGGTAATTGTGTGATAAGAGTTACAGTGGTGTTTTAAGTTCTTCAATAAAGAAACTTTGATGTTCATATTAACTTGGGCGATAGACTTATAAGAATGAGTTAGACAAGGATGTTGGGTCTTGAGGAATTCAAGATATAGTATTACAACTATGATATATCGGTAATGATCTGGTTCTAGTACCTAAGGTATATTCCGGAAAATTTATACTATTTTGGCTGAATTAGTATGTGGAAGAAGGAAATACTTGAGGTTCGAAACATGTGATAGATTATGGATTTTTGGTCTTGAGGTATTCACAATGGGAGTGATGATCTTGTTACTTAGGTAACAACTTGGGGTTCTGTGTTAGAGGATATGTGTAATGGGTTAAAAGATTGGATATGTTTTTGGTTGATTGATGATAAACGAAACGGGACCCACCAAATACTCGGGGGGAGGGCCTTCACATGTGCGGTCCTCCACAGCCCTCACAGTCTGAGGCTTTGACTGCCTTGACATGAGCAGTCCCTAACTGTTTTTTGAGTGCTTCAATCTCTGCTTCCAGCTTGGTGACTCGTTCTACTTCAATTAGGCCAGAGGATTTGACTCCCCTGACTTGGGTTTTTCTTCTGGATAGGGCTTCAAGAATGTCCGCGCCATCATTATAGTTTTTGTCCAGGAAAGCACCGTTGGCCATTTTGTTCAAGGTGTTTTGATCTTCATCGCTGAGGCCGCAATAAAATTGCTCAAGCTGCACGGCCTCATCTATTCGGTGGTTTGGGCATCTTCTTAACAACCCCTTGAATCTTTCCCAGACATCTCGAATGGACTCATCATACCGTTGGGAAAAACCAATGAGTTGCTGCCTCAAGCTCGCAGCCTTGCTTGATGGATGATACTCCTTTAAAAAGGCTCGGACTAAGCTCTCCCAATCTGTGAAATGGCCTGCTCGTGTTTGTTGAGCCATTCAAAGGCTATATCTCTGAGTGAGAATGGAAATACTCTCATGTACAGCTGCTCTTTGGTCATTCCGGCTATGTTCACTGTGTTACACACCTGCAAAAAATTCTGCAAGTACGAGTTTGGGTCTTCTGAGGACATGCCTCCAAATGTGCGCCTCTCCAACATGCTGAGCAGGTTTGTTCTGATTTCGTAGGGGGCGTTGACATCTGGAATGGCTATACTGTTATGGATGATGGTGGTTGGTGGTTGTAGGAGCTGGGACATGGGGATGTAAGGTCGCACAGGCTGAGCCTGTTCAACCTCGGGGTGTGCTCCTTCGTTGAATCTGTTCGCCATTGGTTGTTGTCTCTGTTTGCTCTTCTTGCGAAACTCGCGGGCTGTCCTTTCAATCTCGCGGTGGAAGGTTAGAGATGGCTTCTTGCTCCTAGTTTGGGGCATGCTCCACCTAAAAACTTCAAACTCGGAAAAAGAAAGGGGTAAGTAACAAAAGGTCTAATAAGCCAGAAATAGAAAGTAAAAAGATTCGGACGCCAGTCCCCGGCAACGGCGCCAAAAACTTGATGCGTGCTGTGTAATTTCCTGCAAGTGCACAGGGTTGTTGTAGTGCGTATCAAGGTCGTATCCACAGGAACTGGGTGGAATCCGTTTTCCTTCTATCTTAGAGTAATTAGACTTGAAAGCAATTAAACGGTGATGGATTTGGTGAATAATTATTAAGAAGCAAAATAAACAGTAAAATAAATGTAACAATAGACTAAATAAGAGAGAGATCAGGAATGGTGAATTCTTAGGCATCCGGGATCCACATGTCCTGATTTGTGCTCACGAACTGCTTTACAGCCTCAGTCACAGACTGACACTGTGATAAGGCTGTGACTAATCAGATGTCTTGCCGGGGCTCCCAACCTAAGGTACTATCAACGGCTTTCGATCTTATTAATAGTTCCTTAAGCTTCCATCTACCCCCTATTACTAGAGGAGACGTCCACTTAGGGATGAAGTTTAATGTTGGTGCTGGTTCCCACAGCCTCTCCTTACCTTCTTTCGAATGCTTAAGGAGTGAAGGTTGACTATTGTAGGTCTAGCACTCCTGGCTTCTCCTTTCGGTTCTTCACCAGGTTGCAACTGAAATAAGAGTATGCTACCCAATAATCAATCAAGAATCAAATTAGGAGGTGGTTATCTCTTGACTATGTTGTCACAGACTGAGGCTGTGCTTGATATAGCTCGACACTGTCGACAACAACATACACTGTGACAGGCTGAGGCTGTGCTGGGCGCAGTCTGAGGCTGTGGCCGACTAAAGAGTCAATTATAAGGATTGGTTCTTGCAGGCGATCTCAACCTATACTGAACCCATTTGTTTTCACTCACAGGTTCCTCCCAAGGTTCTCATCTTCCAAGTGCTTTCGCATAGGTCAAACTCAAAGGGGATGAAGATTTGGTGTTGAGGCTAATTCCTCAATTAGTTTCTAATTCTGTCACGAGTTAAAAACTAAGGTTTGGTTGTTGTTTTTCTGGTAACTATGGTTTCTTCTTTCTGTCCTTCACCTAACTACCTGAGTTCATGCATTGGTTTGATCAGAACCTAGACATGGATTAATAACTCAACAACTAAAGCAAGAAGGAAGGGGTTAAAACAAGAGCAGTTCATTAAACACAAATCGGGTACATGCTTCCCCCTTTAACCTAAGAGGGGTTGTTTAGTTCATGCTCAGAATTACAAAAATAATGGAAATAAAGATGGGCATAGGTTTTGGAACAGATTGGAGGTTAGAGGCGACACAATTTCTGCAGAAAAACCTACAGAATCATGTACCCCCTTGAAAACCCAAGGTTCTAGGTTTAAACCTCTGTTCCAGAACTTCTGTGATTTTCTGGGTGTATGATCTCTGGATTCCTCGATGCCAGGATCTCCTTTCCCCTCTTCTCTTCACCCTTTTTGTAGATGCAGCTCCCTTCTCTTCCTCCTTCCTACCTGTTGGAGAGCATGGATGTTTGGGCAAGTTGGCTCCTCTGTCCTTCAGCGTGTGTGTCGGGATAGGGAGCGTGATGGGCAGCAATTGGTGGGTGGTGAGTTCCAAGACATTCTTTTGCAGAGGATAACCAAGATTCCTTCTGGGCGTCATGTGCCCATTGCTCCTTTTCCTTCAAAGTGCTCTGGGAATGTCAGGAGAATGACTATTTTAAGTTAGTGGAGCGGGTGGTGCAAGTGGCGGCGTTCTTTATTCTTTTTGCTTTTTCTGGGTTTCTGCCGCGTGTACAGCCTCACGCTGTGGCTGAGGCTGTGACATCTCTTTCTCAAATTCTTCCTTTAATTGGCTTCTGTTTCTTTCGTCGATGGTGACATGTCATGAGGACTTCCTGGATCGTGGTGAGTGCAATGTCATTCAGTGAAAACTTGGTGATCCGAAGGTGGTTTGAGGTTGTTTGCTGGGTTCTTGTTGAATCGACGGTCTCAAGGATGGCTCACAGACTCTGTCACAGGCTCACGCTGTGACTGAGGCTGTATCCTCATATTCTTCAATGAAATCCCATCGATTTGGCCAAAATATACTTGAAACCACTAATCATACAGTAAGGGATGGAAATTGGAGGAATATGATAGAATATTGCATATGAGGCACATAATCACAGTGAATTGAGGATGGTTTGTGTACGAAATCATGCCTTAAAACTATGCATATTTCACATGCATCAGGAAACAACACCAGAAATCTAATATCGGCTTAAACATGTATACTTACTCCCCTAGGATTTCCTTTCCTAGACTCATCAATTCACACCAAGCGATGTAGCACCGTACGCTGAGTTAGCACGACGGTCCCGCTAGCCGATTAGCGGGCGGAGTCAAGGGGCAGCGCCCTTTGCTGGTGCGGGGCGGGCCCAACGATTTTTTTTTACTATACATTTTCATATATATTTTTTTATTGGTTTTTCTGGTTTATCGACATAAAAACACTCTGTTTATACATACACAAATCCATAATAGTAATCACACAAAAAATGCACATACCACTTATTGATTCAATATGCATGAGATGCTCAGGGTATGTAGCTGGTTGGGGGCTAGAGATTGTCACTAGGGAATAGGTTGATCTACTCACATGTGATATTGGATATCGCGTGAGGTCCAAGGCCAATTAATCCCCATCATTGCTAAGCTTCGAGAAACGGGTTTACTCAAGCCACTATCGCTTAAGGAAAGCATGTAGCGGACTCGGATTCCCTTGCCCTCTTACGGTAGAGGCTTCACATCAATCATCATGAAAGCAAGGCACTTATCATGACACATAAAAAGGCATACACGATTCGACGACTGCACAAAGTTTCTTGAACTCACTACTTCCCTAGTGGAGTCACCAGCTGTGAGAACCCGACCCAAAATCACTTGGGCCTCCTCACCTATTCCTTTTCACCTTCTTCCTCGGGTCAATCCTATCTCAATAGAGTCACCACCCAAATTTTATTAAGCACAAAATTTGTGAAAAAACCTTCGAATGACTCCTTTAGACAACTGATCATAACGAACCAAAGACATGGGATTTAAGGGTTCGTCATGGATGGGTAGGTTTTAGGCACCCATCCATGTTGGGTCGAAACCTTGTGGAATTGCAGAACAGAAGTATGCCTTGGTCAAGTGTGCAGGTGTGGAACAAGGCACATAATAATAAAAGAAAACTGAAACAGAAAGGGAAATAAAAATATTTGGGCTTGAGTCTCCACCACAAGAGACCACCTACGTACCCCTGCGACCGGATTTAAAGCCCACGTAGTTCCTGTCATGGCATCACAACATTCACATCATCAGCATCATCATATCACAACAGCAGATAATTGAGAAAATTAGAACGACTTGTAGCCCTCCTCTCGCTCCTATGTGCTTGCCACTCTGCAACAGAATTTTGGCAGGAATTCAACAGGGAATTTGGGGTAGAAGGAGGCCGAACTGGTGTCTAGTCTGAACAAAAAAGTTGTAGAGTTACTTCCTAGCTTTTGAGAGACAGCAAGATTGCAATAAACTGATTTCTACAGCTCCAGATATGGCTGAAATACTAAAAATGCCTCCACTAGATTCTCCCTCTCGGGTTTAGCAATTCTTCTCCAATAGTTTGCTTCAATTTGCCTCCTTCTTCTTCTCCTCTTGATCTCCTGCTACCACTGGCTTCTTTCTACTCTTCTCCACGAAATTTCTGCAGATTTTCTGCCTATAGAATTATTTCTAGGCTTGGAGAGGTAGAGTTTCTTCAAGCAACAAAGCTTATGGGGGTGTGTGTTTAATGAGTGATTGCCCCTTTGAAATATGAGTGAGGGGTCCTATTTATAGTTTTTTGAGGTGTATAGGGGTGTGGACATGCTTAATGACCAAGGTCTCAGCCAAAAATCTGGGCCAAAACTGTGTAGAATCAAATTAGGGGAGAAAATCAAGAAAATCGGGCAATCTGGGTATGCATGACTGCCAGGGCCGGTGGTCATGGGTTGGATGGCTGCCATGGCCTCCCGGCACCTCAACGTTTCCCTGTTCTTTCCTTTTTCTGCCCCTGGTTTTCCCTAATTCCTCCCTGATTTGATTCCACCGTGTAATTAACCCCTAATCAGCCCAGAATCACCTCTTTTCTTGATTAGTACTCGCCCCATTGATCTCCTGATTACATATTAAGTCCCCATTTCATGTCCAAATCATACCAAAAACACATTTACTATTAAGGAATGATTTAACTCTGATTTTTCACGAAAATCAGAGCTAAAATTAGTCTGCAAGTAATGTGTTTATGGGCTACTCAACTCTGGAAAGTCCGCATTTTATTAACTTAGGCCCTCAAATTCATCCTTAACCCAAAAATAAATCATCTCATCATAATTGGGTTAAAATAGACAAGAAAGCCCAAATAAATAAAATAGGAGAGTATTTCAATGAACTGGACTTCAGTATATTTTTATCTTAAGATTAAATCATCTCATTAATCCTCAGCTTCAAACATATAAACCCCAATTCATAAAATATGTATTCCACTAAAATAAATTCTAAGCCTGCCTTAGCCAAAGACCAAATCATCTCATTAATCTTATGGTTTGAGCATACTCAAAATCTAAATCAAAGGAATGTTCGTGGGTCAAATTTGGGTGTTCACAGCAGCGCTTATACCGCGGTTATTGATGCAACCTGTAGCGAGGGCTTGGTGCTTTAACTCTTCTTCTTCTTTTGAGATCTCCGTTTCTGTTCATCTTATGGCTCTATATCCGTTACCGTGACACTTCTCTTTCTTCTTTTCGTAGGTGTGTTTCTAACCCATTAGGCAGCTGAAGGAGCGCGACTGCCTACCAAAGTTGCTTGGAAGGCTATACCAGAAGCCCTTCGTCATTTATGACATGCAGTGTTTCTATTAGTATCTGGGAGATCATGTCAGCGGTCAATACCTGAGCCCCCAGGTAACTCTACTTCATTTTACCCTTCTCCTGAGTTTGGAAAGTTCTTCATTTTGACGAGGAGAGTGGTCCTCCAGGGCTGTGAGCAACCAAACTTGACCCACAAATATTTTATTATTTTGGATTTTTGATATGTTTTACTTGGTGATTATTCAGATGATTTAATCCTATGCTAGAAATCTTGTAAACCTAATTCAACAGACTATGGGTATTTTATTTATTTAGTTCCTTTATTTATTTTGGCCCATTATTATTGAGATGATGATTTAATATTGGGTTAAAAATAAGTTAAAGGTCTGGACCAATAAGATATGGACTCTCCAGTAATAGCAGCCCATTTAGACACATTATTTGCAGCTAATATTGATTTTAATTTTTGTAAAAATTCGGAATTAAAATATTTCTTTTTACTATTTTGTGTTTTTTTGTAAAGAGAGTAGAAAAGAAGGAATTTTTTATGTGTATTTGAACAGTATGAGAGTAGGAGACAAGTTAGGGCTATTTTCATGGTCAGAGAATATTCTAGAGGGCATGGAAAACAAGTAGAAATCGGATTAGAGACGAAAAGTGAAAACTGATGACCTAAACAAGAGCTTAATACGGATTATTAATGACTAATCATGTTTAGTGAATAATTATCTATTGATTTTGATGATTAACAAACCTGGTTAGATGTTTGCATATGTTTGTGTTGAATAACATGTAGCGTGGTTTCTTATAAGAACCACACAAAAGCCACGAAACTTGGTTTTTGAAAGAAACCACATTTTATTGTCAATATCTGAAGTGGTCCTGCTGCAAGTTGCTGGTGGCCCAGTTGGTCCTCACAGCGTTAATGCTCAACCCCCAACTACTCCAACGGGCAGAGAAAGTGGTCAATGATAAAGATGAAGACCTGCAACACTTATCTCTCACCTTCAAACTCAATTATGAATTGTGATCCACACTTATGGTCCCGGATTGCTAAAAATGGAATGTTTTCAATTAATTGAGCTGCAAAGAGAGTGGACTTCCTGAAATGAACCCAACACCAGCTAGTGGACTGTTGAGTCAACTCTGAAGACTGATTTGTACCACATAGCCATTGGATGAAGAGCTTAAGAGTACTTTAGAGTCGTTGGATGAAGATCTTCTTACCTACTCCCACTTGCTCAAGTTCTATATAAGAAAGATGAATGCTTCTTGGAAAAACATCCCAGCCAATTTGAAAATTGCTTTGAAGTTTGCAATTGTGCTTACACCTGAGTTATTTGTTGAGCTTACACTTGATTTTATACTTGTGCAACAAGTTGTTTCAAAGGGTAGTGTTTTAGGCAAGACTAGTGTGAAGTTTTGTTGTGATCTCAAATCTAGGATTAGATTTGGGGAAAGGTTAGAGTTTAGCATGGGAAAAACTTATAAAGGTTTAAGCTGAGCCTGCAAAAGCTTGTTTCTTGTAAAGGTTAGAGTTTAGCCTGGGAAAAATTTGTAAAGGTTAGAGCTTAGCCTGCAAAAGCTTGGTTTTTGTAATAGGTTGAGGCTGATCCCGCAAAAGCCTAAGTTAGTGAGGGTTTGAAATCCTAAAGGAGGGTTCTTTAGGCAGTGGAGTACCTGGTGAGGGGGAACCACTCTAGAATCACTGTGTCATATTCTCTCTTCCCTCTGCTCTCTTATAATTCTGCTTGTGATCACTGTCTGTTCTGCGGGTGAGTGGTTTGTGAAGAAACCATTTGGTTTTTCAGAAACCAACCGCGATTAAGGGGTAGCCTGATTCACCCCCCTGCTCTCTCTCAGGCCTATCTGGGCTAACAATTGGTAGCGGAGCCACGTCCTCAGTACAATGGATTAACATCCAGAGGTAAAGATCATGGCTTACGAGGGAAATAGCATCAACAAAGCACCCTACTTCGTTGGTGCAAACTTTGATTACTGGAAGTTCAGGCTGAAGATCTTCCTTGAAGGCAAAGATCTGGAGATGTGGAACATAGTCCAACTGTGATACCCCAGGTACATCCTAGAATATAGAGAAGTATTTACGTGATGAGAACCGGATGTAGTTTGGCCTTCCGAGATGTTCGAGTAGGTTGGATTGGGTATTCAGGAGAAAATGGATAATGTTAATAGTGTTGGTGTCCATATTAGTATGGGCTTAGGCTCTGTAACATGTGCTGGTGTCGAATTGAGAGTAATGGTTAGCATAGGCTTGGCCTAGTGCACTCAAATGGGCTCGTAGTGATCCGATGGCACGGTTGGTCTAATTTGGTATCTCGAGTGCTCGGCCTGTGTAATGGGCCAACAAATAATGACTAATGATGGATTATGATGGAAATATGATTATATGGTGTAATGGGTGCATTGGAGGCACAATTGGTCAAAGGGTTTATCGGTTGGCTCGATTTGGTGCGAAATGGTGCACAACCGCGGCATCGGTATGCCCGTTGGTGCACAATTAGGCCTGATGGTGCCCGAGTGTGCGATTCGCCAAATCGATCAATTAGAATAAGCCATGTGGCTCGGGAATATACAGCTGAAGGTGCTTGGTGTGCAAGCTAGTAGGTTGAGTGTCACGGTTCAATTGGTAGGAAAACAAGCACGAGGTGCCACGTGCTTATGCAAGTGGCAGCACTTAGGCAAGAGGTGGCAAGTGGGAGCTTAGTCACCTACTTGCCTATGCTTTATGGGGGTGAAGCAGGCACCTCTTACTAATTTGTTCCAGATGAAATTCGTGTAGAGAGAGTGAGGGGAAAGAGAGGAAAAGGAGAGAGGTAGAGAGGTGAGGCTTGGGTGGTTCTGCTCTCGGGCAGACTGACCCACGCTCACCAAAATAGGTATTTCGGACAAACTACCATTTGGAATTGAGTGAAACCAAAGCCCAGAGTTAGCTAACTTCCATAGCATTAATTAGGCACCCGTTTGGGGGATTTTGGAGCTGAACTGAGAGAGTTATACACTCTCACAGTTCACTGTTCTGCAGCAGACCTGCTGCAGGAACCCCGAGTTGGTGTAGGAGCCATATCTGGAGATAGAGAGCTTGGCACTGAGTGTTCTTGGTGTCTATGAAAAGCTACGAGGCAGGGCTACAACTTTGATGTTGATGCTCGAGGTCGATTCGGCCTGTAGTTGCGTGTTTAACCTCGGTGAAATTTCTGCTGGTGCAGGGCAGATTCTACCCGAGTTACTGTAAGGTTGATTTGTGTGATTCAATTGTGTGTTTCTTGTTATGGTTGTTTGAGTTATATTTTGATGTATAATTATGTGTGTGTTACAGGGCAGTATGAACCCTAGATGCCCAAGGGTTTTAAAGGGAACCATTGGTTGGCCTTGATGTGCCTAATGGTTTGGTAAGTGGGGTTGCATGCTTGTGATGGTTAATGGTGCTCATTTGTTGGTTGATGACCCAATGTGCTCAGTGGTGGCACCTATGGTGCGATATTGTGGTTATGCCTTGGCTTATAAGACGAGCCCAGTGGTCGGGCTGTGCATTTCATGCATATCATGTGCATCATGGCATTTACATAAGATTGTGGTTATTGATGAGGATTGAGGGACCATGCAGTACCGCATGGCTGCTTGGTCAATATGAGATGATGGTGGTGTTGTGCTAGGCGCCATGTGTGGTTGTGGTAGCCAATCGGTTATGCCTCGTATGTGGGGCTGTGGGCTAAGGAGCAATGTTATTGGCAAGGCTACCGGACCATGCAGGTAGGCTTAGTACAACTTCACAATAGCTTACCCGTGGGCTGATTACGGTGGCATGTGGGGAGTGCATTTGGATGTTATTTTCCACTTGTGTTTGTAACATTGCTACTGCTTGTATGTCACTCTACTTATTGAGTTTATACTCCCCCCCCTGTTTCCTCCCCTTGTCTTACAGGTGCGAGATTGAGAGCACGGGCAGTAGGTCGATGGGTATAGCCGAGTTGGTTCCAATTTATTACGATATTGTATATATTTGTACATGGTGGTTATGTCTTTGTGTAGCAAGTGCTAGTCCCCCTTTGTAGTAAGAGTCTTATACCATTAGTGGAGTTGTGTTTATAAATGGGTTTTAATACATTTCATTATCTTTGCTGCCTTTGCATTTATTTGTTGGTACGCCATTAACGCTGCGCTTATGAGGTTAGTAACCCGCGAGGCAGAGGCAGCGAGCTTCTAGCTGAGTTGACGAAAGGCCTTTGGGTGCCTTATGGCAATGGTGGGTGCGCAAGGTTCCTGGCCGGTCATGCTTAGCGGGGGCGTGATAGAATTGGTAGTGGAGCATGTTTGTTTAGGATGTGTTTGATGTCTAGACAATTTGCTACCGAAACAAGCGATAGTTTTTGTAGTGGAGCATGATTTTTCTGAAAGTGTGGGTCATGTCATGTCAAATGTGATGGTTATGGTAACAGAGTTTTTTTTTTTGAAATGGTTAGGTGTCCATGTCAGTTGGGTGTGAAAGAAATGGCATCGAGGTATGGTTAAGTAATTTTGCTAGAGGGGCATAGGTTGTTGAGTCTTTTGGCTAGTACCCATCGATTTAGAGGTTCGGGTTTTGGTGAGAGGCGTTTGTTTTAATTATGTGCTATATGTGTGCTATATGTTGTTGTGTTTGACTTTTGGTTGATGTGTAGCTCGGGGAACTCGTGGACAGGTTATGTCGGCTTGGAACAGTTGCGAATAAAGTTCTAAGGGAATTGAGTAATGGTTTTATGGTTTTAAAGATGTGTAAAGGATGGCAGAATAAGGTTAATGATGGATCGAGATATTTTGAACCGATGTAGAACTAAGGTACGAGAAAAGAACTTTATGAGAGGATGTGTGAGTATAAAAGGGTGGTATTGTAGTTTGCGAGTCGTAACTCGACATTAGCTTAAGGAAGGGTAGTAGATAGTGCTGTAGAACCTAAGGGTGACTAAGGTATAGGTTGTGTTTGCGGAATTCGGGTTTAGAGCTTGTAATAAAGTGTGGTTGATGATTTTGGTAGACTTTTAAGTGTTGTAGATAGTTGTAAGGAAGATGATGTCTATGGAAGGTTTGAGTAATTGGAATATATTAAAGTTGACACTCTAGATTATCTAGAGTTGGTCAAGATTAGATGGAGTGAGATTATGGAGTGTTTAGGTTCAAAAAAGTATCTAGAAGGATTTGGACATGAGCATGAAGTATTGTGTATCTTTATGAGTTATCTACCTAATCATAAAGAAGAAGTATCATATTACAGGAACCCTTGACTTTAGTAATGTTTGGGAGATGACATTGGGTTTAGAGGTTGAGTTATTTAGAGAAAGAGTATGAGTTGAGGTGTAAGCGGAGTTGCGCTGCGGAAGCATGGTTGGCTTGTTTGAGATGCAATTGGGCATACAGTTGTCCAATTGGATTGAGTGACGTTCTTATAGCTTAATTGGTGCAGTTGGTGTGGATAGTGCAAGAGTAGCGCACTTTGTGATCTAGTTGGGGCAATTGGCTTGGTTGATGGATTAAAGTGCTAGTGCACTCATGAGTGTGCGAATAGAGCATTTTGTGGCTTGGTTGGGGTAATTGGCCTTATTGATCAATTGGTGCAGCTGTGTGTGGATAGTGCACCGTAGTGGAGTGGCTAAGATGTAGAAGCTACTAGGATGAGAGAATGAGTAAATGGATTGTAGTAGCTTATTGAGAGATGTTATGAGAAGAGTTAAGTGAAGACTTATATGGTTACATTTGGAAGGCTAACGGTACATTGCAAAGTTTTGTCCACTTGGACAATGTGGCCACAATTTATAACGTTTTTCGAATGATTGTTTTGGAAAATATTTTTGAAGGAATGAAGGAATTAAGCAATTTTGGCATAAGTACCGTTTAGCTTATCCATTTGTACCGTGGTAGGAAGTGATGGATAGTTTGGAGAACTAGAATCTAATAAAAAATCGTAATTGAGTCATCGAGATATGTGAAATGGATTACTGTGAGAATTACGAGTGTAAGAGATATGACTTTTTGAGGTATGTGACATGGATTGGTGTGAGATTTGACCATAAGGAAGTATTAGGATTATACAAACAGAGAAGATATGTTTATTATAAATATCTATGTCTAAAAGATATTTAGAAGCTAAGGTAGAACTTGGGTATGAATTTTGAGGTAAACAACTTGGAGATATATTGGATTGAGTTATAGTTGAGTGATCTACTAAGGTAAAGCTTGAAATGATTGAGGAACAATAGGATGACATATGAGTATATTTAGGAACATGGTTGAAAGTTACATATAAAGACTGATGTTGTCTTTGAGGATAAAGTACCATCTGAATTTCGAGGACGAAATTCCTTGAAGGAGGGGATGATGTGATACCCCAGGTACACCCTAGAATATAGAGAAGTATTTACATGATGAGAACCGGATGTAGCTTGGCCTTCCGAGATGTTCGAGTAGGTTGGATTGGGTATTCAGGAGAAAGTGGATAATGTTAATAGTGTTGGTGTGCATATTAGTATGGGCTTAGGCTCGGTAACATGTTCCGGTGTCGGATTGAGAGTAATGGTTAGCATAGGCTTGGCCTAGTGCACTCAAATGGGCTCGTAGTGATCCGATGGCACGGCTGGCCTAATTTGGTGTCTCGAGTACTCGGCATGTGTAATGGGCCAAAAAATAATGATTAATGATGGATTATGATGGAAAAATGATTAAATGGTGTAATGGGTGCATTGGACGCACAATTGGTCAAAGGGTTTATCGGTTGGCTCGATTTGGTACGAAATGGTGCACAACCGGGGCATCGGTATGCCCGTTGGTGCACAATTAGGCCCGATGGTGCCCGAGTGTGCAATTGGCCAAATCGACCAATTAGAATAAGCCATGTGGCTCGGGAATATGCAGCTGAAGGTGCTTGGTGTGCAAGCTAGTAGGTTGAGTGTCATGGTTCAATTGGTAGGAAAATAAGCACGAGGTGGCACGTGCTTGTGCAAGTGGCAGCACTTAGGCAAGAGGTGGCAAGTGGGAGCTTACTCACCTTCTTGCCTGTGCTTTATGGGGTGAAGCAAGCACCTCTTACTCATTTGTTCCAGATGAAATTCGTGTAGAGAGGGAGAGGGGAAAGAGAGGAAAAGGAGAGAGGTAGAGAGGTGAGGCTTGGATGGTTCTGCTCTCGGGCAAATTGACCCATGCTCACTAAAATAGGTATTCTGGCCAAACTACCGGTTGGAATTGAGTGAAACCAAACGGCCAGAGTTAGCTAACTTCCATAGAGTTAATTGGGCTCCGGTTTGGTGGATTTTGGAGCTGAACTGAGAGAGTTATGCACACTCAAAATTCACTGTTCTGCAGCTGACTTGCTGCAGGAACACGACTTGGTGTAGGAGCCATATCTAGAGCTAGAGAGCCTGGAATTGAGTGTTCTTGGTGGCTATGAAAAGCTACAAGGCAGGGCTACAACTTTTATGTTGATGCCGGAGGTCGGTTCTGCCTGTAGTTGCATGTTTAACCACAGTGAAATTTCTGCTATTGCAGGGCAGATTCTACCCCAGTTACTATAAGGTTGATTTGTGTGATTCAATTGTGTGTTTCTTGTTATGGTTGGTTGAGTTATATCTTGATGTATAATTATGTGTATGTTACAGGCCTAGATGCCCAAGGGTTTTAAAGGGAACCATTGGTTGGCCTTGATGTGCCTAATGGTTTGGTAAGTGGGGTTGCATGCTTATGAGGGTTATTGGTGCTCATTTGTTGGTTGATGACCCAATGTGCTCAGTGGTGGCACCTATGGTGCGATATTGTGGTTATGCCTTGGCTTATAAGAGGAGCCCAGTGGTCGGGCTGTGCATTTCATGCATATGATGTGCATCATGGCATTTACATAAGATTGTGGTTATTGATTTGGATTGAGGGACCATGCAGTACCACATGGCTGCTTGGTCAATATGAGATGATGGTGGTGTTGTGCTAGGCGCCATGTGTGGTTGTGGTAGCCAATCGGTTATGCCTCGTATGTGAGGCTGTGGGCTAAGGAGTAACATTGTTGGCAAGGCTATCGGACCATGCAGGTAGGCTTAGTACAACTTCACATTAGCTTACCCGTGGGCTGATCACGGTGGCATGTGGGGAGTGCGTTTGGATGTTATTTTTCACTTGTGTTGGTATCATTGCTATTGCTTGTATGTCACTCTACTTACTGAGTTTATACTCAACCCCCTGTTTCCTCCCCTTGTCTTACAGGTGCGAGATTGAGAGCACGGGCAGTAGGTCGATGGGTATAGCCGAGTCGGTTCCAATTTATTACGGTATTGTATATATTTGTACATGGTGGTTATGTCTTTGTGTAGCAAGTGCTAGTCCCCCTTTGTAGCAAGAGTCTTATACCATTAGTGGAGTTGTGTTTATAAATGGGTTTTAATACTTTTCATTATCTTTGCTGCCTTTGCATTTATTTGTTGGTACGCTTCCATTAACGCTGCGTTTATGAGGTTAGTAACCCGCGAGGCAGAGGCAGCGAGCTTCTAGCTGAGTTGACGAAAGGTCTTTGTGTGCCTTGTGGCACATGGTGGGTGCGCAAGGTACCTGGTCGGTCGCGCTTAGTGGGGGCGTGACACCAACGTCCTTATGCCAGACCACTGAGGGACATACAGTTCTGGTCAGAAGAGGAGCTCAAAAAGGGTAAGCTTGATGCTCAAGCAAAGAATGTCCCTCTTTGTGGAATAAGTGAGAGTGAGTTTCAAAGAGTCAGATCTTGTGAAACTGCCTATGAGATCTGGAGGCTTCTATGTGTCACTCATGAAGGCACAAACCAAGTGAAGGAGTCAAGGCTCAATCGTCTCATGAGGGACTATGAACTGTTTTCAGATGGTTTCTGGTGAAACCACACAGGAGATGGATACTCGCGTTACAATTATGTGCAACAACCTTGCAACTCTTGGGAAGGTTATCACACATAGAGAGAAGGTTGCAAAGGTACTTAAGTCTCCACCTAAGGAATGGGAGCCCAAGGTTACTGCCATAGAAGAAGCTCAGAACTTGAACACTCTCACCTATGATGAGCTGATTGGCAAGCTTATAGTGCATGGTTCCAAACTTGAAACCAAGGAACCAAAGAATAAGGACCTGGCCCTAAAATCCCAAGAATCTGATGATGACAGTGATTCAGATGTTGCACTCCTTACAAAGAGATTTGTAAGATACTTCAAGAAGAAGCAACTTAAGGGAAGAAGTCCTAAAAGTGTGAAGATTGATGAGCCTAAAAAGGACTCCCTGACATGCTTTGGTTGCAACCGCCCTGGTCACATCAAATCAGAGTGTCCTTACCAAAAGAAGAACAGATATGATTCTTCAAAAACCAAAGGGAAGAAGGTCATGGTTGCTTGGGATGACTCGGATTCTTCAAGTGATTCTGAGACATATGAGGATGCAAAATTTTGTCTCATGGCTCAAGAAGATTCTGAGGTAGATGACTTACCTGACTTTACTTTTGATGAATTACAAGATGCTTTTGCTGAATTTCATGATAGATATAAGGAAGTTCTTAAAAAGAACAAAGCATATAAGAAACACATTGATTTACTTGAATATGATGCTAATGCACATAGAAATGCATATGAAAAGCTTGATACTGCTCATACTGAAGTTTGTAGGTCATATGAAACTCTGAAAGCTGAAAAAGTTGCTCATAATGAACTAGAAAAGTTAAATGCTTCTAGTGTTGCTAATAGTGAGTTGTTGGTTATGGAAAGTAGTAAGCTAAAAGAGGAAGTTAGAGATCTTAAACATTCTATTGAGAAATTCACAAGTGGAATAGAAAACCTAAATATTTTGTTAGGACAGCAAAGACACTCTGTGCAGAAAGAAGGAATAGGGGCTACACATGTGGTTTTTGAAAAACCAAATACTTCTGTGCATTTTGTCAAGGCAGGATTTGATGTGCCTGTTACTACTCATGTGCATGCTAACAAACAATATTAGACTGCTAAGAATGCTAAGATAGGATCCAGAATGCAATATAGACACAGATCTCCTAACAAGGCATACAAACCAAATGATTCCAATGTGGTTTTTAACAAACCAGACCAGTATGTGCCATTTGTTCGAACTAGGTCTGGAAAACGATATGCACCTAAGACAAATATCTATCCACCTAGGAGAAACTATCATATGCATTCACATGGATTCAATGCATCTCCTATTCCATGCTATTGTTGTGGTAAAGCTGGTCATGGTATTAGAACCTGTTGGTTTAAGAAGAGAAACAGTATTGTGAAGTATGTGTGGGTTCCGAAAGGAACGAAGCCTAACCATGAAGGACCCAAGTGAGTTTGGGTACCTAAAGCTTGATCATATTAACAGGATACTAGGGATGAATGAAGCTTGGACAGTGGGTGTTCAAGGCATATGACAGGAGACTTATCCATGTTTTCATCCCTAACTGAAAAGGGCCGAGGTAATGTAACTTTTGGTGACAAGTCAAAAGGGAAAATCATTGGTCTTGGTAATGTTGGTTCTAACCCTGTTATTGAGCATGTTTTATTGGTTGATAATCTGAAGTATAATCTGCTAAGTATTAGCCAGTTATGTGACAAAGGATATAGGGTTGTTTTTTAGGCTTCTAGATGTTTGGTTTTAGACAAAAACCATGTGGTTTTTGTTGGCAACAGAAAAGGCAACATATATTCTATAAATTTATGCAATGTTTCTGACCCTGAGTTCAAGTGTTTAAGTGCAAGAACAGAGACACCAATCCTTTGGCACAGAAGGCTTGGCCATGCAAATTTGGAGCTCATCTCAAATTTGTCCAAAAAGGAGTTGTTAAGAGGTCTGCCTAAGCTCAAGTATGAAAAAGAAACCACATGCAGAGCCTGTCAGCTTGGAAAACTGGTTAAAAGTTCCTTTAAACCTAAGCATATTAATTCTACAACTAGGCCCTTTGAACTG
This sequence comes from Turnera subulata, assembly GCA_028386065.3. Lineage (NCBI taxonomy): Eukaryota > Viridiplantae > Streptophyta > Magnoliopsida > Malpighiales > Passifloraceae > Turnera > Turnera subulata. Next base: position 27,862 of record JAKUCV010001575.1, on the reverse strand, counting down.
TTGCATATTGACTTGTTTGGACTTATGAGAACAGTAAGTTTAGGTGGTAAGAGTTATGTATTTGTCGTTGTGGATGATTATTCAAGGTATACATGGGTATTATTTCTTGCACAAAAAGATCATGCATGCTATGAATTTGGTACTCTTGTTAGGCATCAACAAAATGAAAAAGGCTACAAGATTTCAAAAATTAGAAGTGATCATGGTGGAGAATTTGATAATCTTGTATTTAAACACTTCTGTGAACAAAGTGGCATTGAACACACCTTTTCGACTCCTAGAACACCTCAACAAAATGGGGTTGTTGAAAGGAATAATCGAACTTTGCAAGAAATGGCTAGAACTATGCTTAATGAGCATAAGTGACCTGCCTACTTCTGGGCAGAGGGTGTAAACACAGCATGCTACATTCTAAATAGAGTATCCTTACGTCCTTTAATTGAAAAGACCCCTTATGAGATATGGTTTGATAAGAAACCAAGCATCAGTTACTTTCGTGTTTTTGGGTCTAAATGTTATATACTTAATATTAAGGATAACCTTGATAAATTTGATGCTAAATCTGATGATGGTGTTTTCCTTGGGTATTCACTTACTAGTAAGGCATATAGAGTGTATAACAAAAGAACCTTGGTTGTAGAAGAAACCATGCATGTTGTATTTGATGAAATTGACCCTTGTGATGAAAGTGATGACATAGATACTAACATAGCATCTGATGAGCAACCACATATTGTCAATTGTGAGAATTCTGTGGAAGAGGAGGAAGAACCATCTGTGCTGGCACCACCCACACCTTCTGTGTTGGAACCAAGAGTGGAACCAAGCGTCCAACCACGCCTGGAACCAGTAATCCAACCAAGTGGTTCTGGTGGAGAACCAAATGTAGCAGAACAAGGATCAACTTCTCATGGAAACATTAGGGCACCCAGAGGACATAAACTGATGTTATCCTTGGTGATCTAAATAAAGGAGTGACTACCAGATCCTCACTGCACAATATCGATTCGTATCTTGCACTCCTCTCTCAAGTTGAACCCAAAAGTGCAAAAGAAACCATTCTTGATGAGAATTGGGTTATGGCAATGCAAGATGAGCTGAACCAATTCAAAAGAAGTGATGTTTGGGAACTTGTGCCTAGGTCTGCTGAGCATCCAGTCATTGGAACCAAATGGGTTTTCAGAAACAAACTTGATGAGTCTAGTGTTGTGATAAGAAACAAAGAAAGGTTAATTGCTCAAGGGTATAATCAAGAGGAAGGTATTGATTATGATGAGACCTTTGCTCCTGTTGCTATATTAGAGTCCATTCGTATGCTACTTGCATTTGCAACATATAAATCCTTCAAGTTATATCAAATGGATGTTAAGAGTGCATTCTTAAATGGACATATCTTAGAAGAAGTTTATGTTGAGCAACCACCTGGTTTTGAATATCATGACCATCCTGAGCATGTTTATAAGCTTAAAAAGGCACTATATGCACTTAAACAAGCTCCTAGAGCATGGTATGATAGATTAAGCTCTTATCTTGTGTCTAAAGGCTTCTCTAGAGTCAAAGTTGATTCTACATTGTTTGTTAGAACTAACAAAAGTGATGTTATCATTGTGCAAATCTATGTTGATGATATTTTGTTTGGAGCTACTAATGATTTGCTTTGCAAGGAATTTGAGAAGCTTATGCATAGTGAATTCGAAATGAGCATGATGGGTGAGCTTAATTACTTTCTGGGATTTCAAGTTAAGCAGCTTGATGGTGGTATTTTCATTAATCAAGCTAAGTACACTCGGGAGTTGTTGAAGCGCTTTGGTTTGAGTGAAACCAAGGCTAGTGCCAGCCCTATGAGCACATCCACCAAACTTGACAAGGATGAACACGGTAAGGATGTTGATATAAAAATGTATAGGGGCATGATAGGTAGTCTTCTTTACCTTACTGCTACAAGACCTGATATAATGTTTAGTGTATGTTTATGTGCAAGATTTCAATCATGTCCTAAACAGTCTCACCTTAAAGCAATTAAGCGCATATTCAAGTATCTTAAGGGAACACCCTCTCTTGGTTTATGGTATCCTAAAGTCAACATTTTTGAGCTAACAAGTTATTCAGATGCAGATTTTGCAGGGTGCACATTAGATCGAAAAAGCACAAGTGGGACATGCCAATTACTTGGACAGTCTCTTGTGTCTTGGTCAAGCAAGAAGCAAAATTCTGTTGCAACCTCAACCACTGAGGCTGAATATGTTGCAGCAGGAGCTTGTTGTGCACAAGTCCTATGGATGAAACAAATTTTAAGTGATTATGGACTAACCTTTAATTGTGTGCCAATCTATTATGATAGCTCTACTGCTATTAACTTGACCAAGACCCCTGTACAACACTCTTGGACCAAGCACATTGAAGTGAGGCATCATTTTTTCCGAAACTATGTGTTGAAGAAGGATGTGGCAATTGAATTCGTGAAGACTGAAAATCAGCTTGCTGATATCTTTACAAAGCCACTCAAAGAGGATCAATTCACCAAGATCAGACTTGAACTTGGAATGTGTAACTTACCTTGACTCTTTTGCTTACTTGGTTTGATACTTGGTTTTATGCTTGGTTTTTACTTGGTTTTATACTTGGTCTTTGAACAAACCATGCATCCTCTTATTATATGCATACATGACCATATTAGTCTTATTGCATTCATTATACCTCATACACACACGTTCACATTGCATTCTGGCATATGAGGAAATATCTTGAGGCATTATGATCATCAGTTAAGGCAAATGGAAGAATGGATAATCTTGATCTTTGGAGAAACAAAATATTCTACAGTCACTATCCAATGGGCAAAAACATCTCTTCAGGCAGGAATTCTAAATCAGAAGGGCTCTGATGGATTCAAACAAAAATAATTTGAATTTTGGGTGCCTAGGAAGCTTTCAGTTTGTGGACAAAAGGTAACTTGGTTTTAGGGGAAAACCAAATGTCCAACAGTTATTACCCAACAGACAATGGCATCTTGGCAAGATGGGGGAGCAAATCTGAGTACTTTGGGAAAGTCAAAATGATGATATATGGTGGGGTTAATCACAGGATCTTTGCTGGTATAAGTTGAAGGTCAAAGTGGTCCAAATAATTCAAAAAGTTGGGGACCATAGTGGGTCATACCCGACAAAAGTTAAAAAAATGGGGGAAGAAGTAAATGCATTTGACCGTTACTTCCACCCGTGATCTATTCCAATTCCTTTCCCACTCTCTCTCCAATAATCCACTTCCCTTAACTAGTTACATCCACTTCTTCTATACCCCACTCACTCTTCTTCATCAACATAACTTCTATTGACTCAAAACTCTATCCCTAAAACTCCTTCTCTATTCCAAACCTGAGTTGCTATCAAATCCAGACACTTGTAAGATGAGGAAACAAAACACCAAAACAGCCAAGTCTAAGAAGAATGTTTATGAACAAACTTCCTCCTCATCCAACACTTCTGAATCAAAGCCACAAAGTCGAGAAGAGATTGAGGATGCCAAGCTTGCACACCTCAAAATGGTGCTTGAACTAAAATCAATGGAAGAAGCCAGTGCTCCTAAACTCACCACCCAATCTGGGGTTGCAAGTGCTGAAAGGTCTGAGAAGTTCAAAGAGGCTTGGGAAAAGCATGAAGTTCAGAAGATATCTGGAAAGGTTTGGCTTGAACAAGACCCTTTGCCAACCATCGAGGAGAGCACTATTCTTGAAGGTTCTTCCACATTGTCTTGGCTCAAAGCTTCTCATTCGGGTAATATACTCCATTCTGATGTGTTGTGTCCACATCCTATCAGTTTTTGCAAACCTTTACCTGTTGCTCCTGAGAAAACCAACCCTACTCAACATACACCTGTTAAAAAGCCTAGTGCTAGTAAATCCTCTATACTCACAGAAGAAACACCCATATTTACACCTAGTCTAGTCCGCTCCATGATTGATGATTTCGTCAAGGGTTTTTACCTCCACCTGGTCATGATCCATTGTTGTACTATGAGAAGAAAAGAGAAGAGTTTGGGGAAATAATCTCAGACTTTCTCACTAAAAATCACACTCTTTCAGAGAGCTTCATCTATAAACCTTCTAAGGAAGAAGAAGAAGCATACCGAAGGGCAATGAGTGAAGGAGTTGACCATTCAGATATTGAAGAAAAGGCTGATCAAGAAGTTGGTGATAAGACCAACTTGGTTTCTAATGTGGTTCCAGCTGTGGTTTCAGAGGTGGTTTCAGCAGTGGTTTCTCCTACCAAAACCATGCCACCACCAGAACAGACGCACACTGTTGATCTCAATCTGCCACAACAAGGGCACGAAGAGGATGAAGAAGGTTTGATGGCGACTGTGCTGAAAGTAAGCAAAGAAGTTGTTGCTTCTATTGTTGAGAAGAATCCTATAGTTTCTAAGAAACCAACTGAGACACCAAAAAAGGACATCCAGGAGCAGATTACTGATCTTGAAGATAAAGTTATGACCTCTCTAGACAAGATTGTCTCTCTTCTTGAGTCTGATACTGATGATGAGTGATGCACTCAACTGTCTGATGCCCCTAGGACATGCATTTGCATTTTGCGTACTTCACGGTTTTACGCATGGTTCCTTACTTGGTTTGTAGGCTGGTTGATTGTTGGTTCTTATGTTGGTTTTTATTGTGGTTTCTCTTTTGGACCTTGTTTGGTTCTATTATCTGGTTGTTACCTTATACTATCTGGTGTTCATCTTTTGAATATTAATCTTATGTTCCTATTGCACTAATCATGTCTTTTATTCTACCTTTTACCATTATACTTTTTGTTGATGCCAAAAGGGGGAGAAAAATTATGCTATGATTATGAAAAGGGGAGAAAAATGTTAAAATTTAAACTATTTCTTGTTGCTGCGCTATACTCTGCTAAAAATTATTTGCAAAAAGATGTTGCTATTTGCAGGGGGAGTATTTTGGCTAAGCAGACTAGCCAATGGTGCTTAAAGCACAAAAATGTTTGATATAGGGGGAGCAATAATTCAAGGGGAGTGTGCTTACTTATTGTGATATCTTAACTAACCCTGGTTTTTGCAGTAATCAACACAATCTTTGTCATCATCAAAAAAGGGGAGATTGATGACCTAAACTTGAGCTTAATATAGATTATTAATGACTAATCATATTTAGTGAATAATTATCTATTGATTTTGATGATTAACAAACCTGGTTAGATGTTTGCATATGTTTATGTTGAATAACATGCAGCGTGGTTTCTTACAAGAACCACACAAAAACCACGAGACTTGGTTTTTGGAAGAAGCCAAACTTTACTGTCAACATCTGAAGTGGTCCTACTGCAAGTTGCTGGTGGCCCAGGTGGTCCACACAGCGTTAATGCTCAACCCGCAACTACTCCAACGGGCAGAGAAAGTGGTCCATGATAGAGATGAGGACCTGCAACACTTATCTCTCACATCCAAGCTCAATTATCAATTGTGGTCCACACTTATGGTCCCGGATTGTTAAAAATGGAATGTTTTCAAGTAATTGAGCTGGAAAGAGAGTGGACTTCCTGAAATGAACCTAACACCAGCTAGTGGATTGTGGAGTCAACTCTGAAGACTGATTTATACCACATAGCCGTTGGCTGAAGAGCTGAAGAGTACTTTAGAGCCGTTGGATGAAGATCTTCTTACCTACTCCCACTTGCTCAAGTTCTATATAAGGAAGAGGAATGGTTCTTGGAAAAGCATCCCAGCCAATTTGAAAATTGCTTTGAAGTCTGTAATTGTGCTTACACCTGAGTTATTTGTTGTGCTTACACTTGAGTTTATACTTGTTCAACAAGTTGTTTCAAAAGGTAGTGTTTTAGGCAAGACTAGTGTGTAGTTTTGCTGGGATCTCAAATCTAGGATTAGATTTGGGGAAAGGTTAGAGTTTAGCCTGGGAAAAACTTGTAAAGATTTGAGCTGAGCCTGCAAAAGTTTGTTTCTTGTAAAGGTTAGAGTTTAGCCTGAGAAAAACTTGTAAAGGTTAGAGCTTAGCCTGCAAAAGCTTGGTTTCTGCTTATGATCACTGTCTGTTCTGCGGGTGAGTGGTTTGTGAAGAAATCATTTGGTTTTTCAAAAACCAAACCAGAAACCAACCGCGATTAAGGGGTAGCCTGATTCAAACCCGCCCCCCCCCCCCCCCCCTCTCAGGCCTATCTAGGCTAACAGAACGAAAGGAAAAGAATAAGAGCTTGAACCTGGGCTTGGGCGGTCATGGAGGGAAGGCTGTAGGCCCTCGGCGGTCATCATGGCATGACCGCCATGGGCTGGGCAGTCATTGCTCCCAATTTCGGAAAATTTTCGCTTTTTTCCTATATTCATAGTTCTAGCTCATAACCGTCAGATTTAGGGGTTGAATTTTGACTCTTGCGTGAATAGGACGACCTCTGGTTCCCTGAACACTATAAATAGAACCCTCCATACACACATAATGGACACACATTAGAAACTTTTTCTACATACTTCATAGGTTAGAAACCTAGTGAAAACTCTTCTTCTCTAGGGCTAGAAATCTCTTTAGGAGCTGTTATTCTGGAAGATTTTCGTGGAGAGAAGTAGCAACAAGTCAGCAGGGAGTGGAGATCAATAGAAGAGCAAGAAAAAGGCGTTTGGTGGCAATTCTGGTGGCAAAGAAGTAGCAAAGCCAAGTAAGTGATACGAGCAAGCCAATACCAAGTGGAACTCAAGATCGTGATGGCGCCATTAGCTTGCCTCAAGGACCAGTCACGAGGGCTCGGTCGAAGAAGATAAAGAATCACATGTTACGTTATGCTCAAGCTTGGGTCAATCGGGAGTTGCAAGAAGATAAGTTGGACAAGTTCGGAAATGAATTTAAAGAGATTCCTAAGTTTGTGAGCATTTTGAAGGATTCAAGTCAAAAGTAGCCGTTTTTACCGTTCAACCGGAAAGTTACTGTTCACGCCGGAAATTACTATTCACTGTCGGAAATTACTATTCACTGCCGGCGTTTACTATTCATTTTCAGGTTGGAAAATTCACTTTGGAGCTAAAGATTCCCACTAGTGTGGTTGGTGTGGTTGGTGTTAGTGTGGTTGGTGTGGTTGGTGTTAGTGTGGTTGGTGTGCATTAAAGAAAACAAAAGATGATTAGTGCTTGTTTAGTGCTTGTATTTAAAATTCAATCCTTTGCTTTTTGGCTTCTATAAAAGCCAACAATGTACCAAGTTTGAAATCAGATTGTATGAATGAAATTTGAGTGATTTTAAGGAAGCTAAATGCTTACCTTTGGAGTGTTTCTTGATTGAGTGATTCAATCAAAACAAGAGAGGGATTCTCTTGACTTTACTCTTTAGGATTGATTTCTCTTATCAAGTGTTATTACTTGTGGTGATTAATCAACTCCTTGTATTCCTCATTATTTGTTGCCTAATCCTTTGAGTTTAGGAGGTGAAGAATAGGAATACTAAACCCTAGTTTGATTGGAGATTGGAGGTCTTGGGATCAATTAGTTGCAGAGGTGAACCTAGTGGAATTCTAGGGTTGTTGCTGCATCATTTGGTAGCGGAGCTTACAGGTTCAATCAATCATACCTTGTGTTATTCAATTCTTGTTGTTTATTCATTTGTTAAATTCTTGTTGTTCATACCTTGTGTTGTTCAATTCTTGTTGTTCCTACCTTGTGTTATTCAATTCTTGTGTTTATACCTTCAGTTGTTCAATTCTTGTTGTTCATACCTTGTGTTGCTCAATTCTTGTTGTCTATACCTTGTGTCGTTCAATTCTTGTTGTCCATACCTTGTGTTGTTCAATTCTTGTCGTCAAAAAAAAAAAAAAAATTGCTACAACATCGATGTTTGGCATCAAAACATCGATGTTGGCACAGTAAAATTTAAATTTTTGAAGCCAACGGTCACCAAACATCGATGTTTTAAACCCCAACATCGATGTTCTTGAGCTTCTGCCAAAGAAATCTTGAAACCAATTGTTAAAACATCGATGTTCAAACCCCAACATCGATGTTCTTGAGCTACTGCCAAAGGAAAACCTGAAACCAATTGTTTAAACATCGATGTGTAAACCCCAACATCGATGTTCTTGAGTTTCTGCCAAAAAATATTTTGTGAAAACATCGATGTTTTGAAACCCAACATCGATGTTATAGATGTTCTGTCAAAAAAATTTTGAAAGCGAATTGTAAGAACATCGATGTTTAAAACCCAACATCGATGTTTTGAGGCTTCAACTATTGTTTACATAGTACTTGTACATTACAATTAGCTTTCTTTGGTCTTAGGATCTCTAGTTGGGAATAACTTCTTTCTTTCTGCTTATTTGATTGTCTTTCTTTCAGCTTTTCCAAGTTGGGTGATAATTGTTTCATATCATTCAATTGCTACAATATTCCATCACATGCATTACCTTGTCCTTGTGTGTGATCTTTCTTCTTGTTTGTTGAAGTTATGATTTGTTCTAGAAATTGTTTTCCTTTCATTCCTTCTTTAGGCTTTCATTGTTTCTGTTAATTAATTGTTGCAAGTTGATTGCTTGATGTTGTGATATCTAATCCTAATTTGTAAAGTTGAAGTAGAATCAAGAGAGGAAAGAGGCTGAGAGATACATCCCTTGCCAAGAGTGAACAAACACGAGTGTAAACACGTGAGGATTTGTTTAACTAACAAGTATTCGCAGGTTACACATCATGTCTACTAGTGGCAGTGAGGGTGGTGAACCAAACCTTGCTTCTCTTATGGTATTATTGAAGGAATTCAAGGCTCAGATGAAGGAGGTTAGGGATGAAGTTAGGGCGACAAATCTAGGGTTGAGGGAGACCAATACCCAAATTGAAAGACAGACAAGAGAGTTGCATGATAGGTTGGAGAGGCAAGAGCAAACCGTTCAAGAGATCTCTACTAGCATTGCTGATCCTAGAAGAGCAAGAGAGCAGGAGCAGGCTGCTCGCCCTAGAGAGCAAGCTCCACACCATGTTAATGAAGATCACATTCTTGAGGAAGAATTGGAGGAACAATTTGGAGAGGTTAATCAGGGAATGCATGCTGCGGGGAAGAGGAGGCCGAGGTCTATTTGGCAGAGGAGGAGGCGCAGCTGGATATCCGCGACCTAGATTCTTTGATAGAGTAGAAGACAGAGCAGTGCGGATTGATCGAGATGTTGGATCTATCAAGATGAAAATTCCAACTTTTCTAGGTTCTAGTGATCCAGAGGAGTATTTCGAGTGGGTGCAGAGTGTGGAGTCAATTTTTGACTGCCATAGGTACTTCGAGGAAAAGAAGGTCAAGCTTGCAGTTGTGGAGTTCAAAGACTATGCCAGGTCTTGGTGGAATAAGCTTGTCACTTCAAGGAGGAGATATGGAGAACCTGAGATAGAAACATGGGAAGAGATGAAGAGGATCATGAAGAAGAGATTTGTTCCTGCTTCATATCAGAGAGAGTTGCTCCATAAACATCAAGCAACCAAACAGGGAACTAAGAGTGTAGAGGAATACTGGAAGGCACTTGAGATGACTATGCATCAGACTGGGATTGAGGAGGATGAGGAGACCACCTTGTCAAGGTTTTACTATGGGTTGAACAAGGATATTGCTAATATTCTGGAGCTACAACATTATGCAGAGATTGAGGAGATGGTAGCTCTAGCTTCTAAGATTGAAAAGCGACTCAAGAGCAAGATCTGTGGGAAGCCTTCTAGCTAAACCAGTTGGAATGGAAGTGCAAGAAACACCAAGCAGGAAGTGGGGAGCTCAAGTAAGCCTGTTCTTGACACACCTAAGTCGATTCTTTTGAGACCTAGGAAAGGACAGAAACCGGCTAAACAAAAGACTCCAATGCTCCAACAAAAGCTCAGGATAAGGCTAGAAATGTGAAGTGTTTCAAGTGCATGGGATTGGGACATTATGCTTCTCAGTGCCCGAATAAGAGGGTGACGCTTACCACTGAGCGTGGAGAGGTGTACTCTGATGATGAAAGGGAGGAGCCCTATGTTGACCCAGCACTAGCTGACATGCCTGAGTTGGAGGATGCCGATGATGAGTTTGTTGAACCAGAGGAGTTGGTTCAGAAGTTATATGTGACCCGGAGGATGCTCAATATTTTGCAAAAGGAAGAAGGAATTTAGCAAAGGGAGAACATCTTTCACACTAGATGTTTGGTACAAGATAAGCCCTGCAGCATGATCATAGATGGGGGAAGTTGCACCAATGTCGTGAGTACCATGCTAGTGGAGAAGATGGGAGTTAAAACTCAGAAACATCCAAGGCCATACAAACTTCAATGGCTTAATGACAGTGGCGAGATCAAAGTAACGGGTCAGGTACTTATTTCCTTCACCATTGGGAAGTACTCCGATGAGGTTTTATGTGATGTTGTACCTATGCAGGCGTGTCACATCTTGTTGGGAATGCCATGGCATTATGACCGAAGGGTGTTGCATGATGGTCTTACGAATAGGTACACATTCACCATGGGTGAAAGGAAGGTAGTGCTTGCACCACTATCTCCCAAGGATGTCTATGAGGATCAGTTGTTTATGCACAAATCTGTGGAGGCTTGGAAGAAGGAAAAGGTGGCTAGTTTAGCCAAACTCAGTGAGGTTGAGGGGAGAGCCGAGGGCTTTGCAAAAGGAGAGCAAAAACTGAGTGAGAAAAAGAGGAAAAATTTCTATGCAAGTTTGAGGGTAGCTTGTGAGAACAAACGAGAGATTTTGGTACTCTTGTATAAGGGAACTTATTTTAGTATAGCTGACCTTGACAAAGAATTGCCTAGTTGTGTTGTTTCTCTTTTGCAGGATTATGTGGATGTCTTTTCGGAGGAACTACCGAGGGAGTTGCCGCCATTGAGGGGCATTGAGCATCAAATTGATTTCATTCCTGGTGCTCAAATTCCAAATCGGCCAGCATATAGGGCCAATCCGGAGGAGACAAAGGAGATACAAACACAAGTAGAAGACTTGCTCTCTAAGGGGCTGATTCGAGAGAGCCTCTCACCATGTGCTGTATCCGTAATTCTTGTTCCAAAGAAGGAGGGGACTTGGCGAATGTGCGTTGACTGTCGAGCTGTCAACAAAATAACGGTAAAGTATCGCCATCCCATTCCTAGGTTAGATGACATGCTTGATGAATTACATGGTGCATATTTACTAAGATTGATCTCATGAGTGGATATTATCAAATTCGCATGAAAATTGGAGATGAATGGAAGACTGCATTTAAAACTAAGTATGGGTTGTATGAATGGTTGGTAATGCCTTTTGGGTTAACTAATGCACCTAGTACTTTTATGCGCTTAATGAATCATGTTTTGCGTGATTTTATTGGAAAGTTTGTTATTGTGTACTTTGATGATATTTTGATCTATAGCAAGAATATTGATGAACATATGGACCATCTTAGGCTGGTATTGGATGCACTTAGGGCTGAAAGGTTATTTGCTAAGCTTAAGAAGTGTACATTTTGCATGGATCGTGTTGTCTTTCTTGGTTATGTTGTTAGTGCTAATGGGATAGAAGTTGATCAAGAGAAGGTGAAAGCCATTAAGGAGTGGCCCACGCCTACTACTATCTCTGAGGTAAGATCTTTTCATGGACTTGCTAGTTTTTATAGGAGGTTTGTGAAGGATTTTAGCACCATTGCTGGACCATTGAATGAAATTGTCAAAAAGGAAGTTGGGTTTAAGTGGGGTGATGCACAGGCGCAGGCATTTGAGACTTTAAAAGAAAAATTATGTTCTGCTCCTATTCTTAAATTGCCTAACTTTGACTCTACTTTTGAGATTGAGTGTGATGCCTCTGGTATAGGCATAGGTGCTGTTCTTTTGCAGGAAAAGAAACCTATTGCTTATTTTAGTGAGAAACTGAAGGGAGCTCAACTCAACTACTCTACCTATGACAAGGAGCTTTATGCATTGGTGAGAGCACTACAAACATGGCAGCATTACCTATGGCCTAAGGAATTCGTGATCCACACCGATCATGAGAGCTTAAAATATTTGAAGGGGCAAGGTAAGCTGAATAAGAGGCATGCCAAGTGGTTGGAATTCATCGAGACATTCCCTTATGTGGTGCGCTATAAGCAAGGTAAGGATAATGTAGTTGCTGATGCATTATCTAGGAGGTATGCTCTAATCTCTTCTCTTAGTTCTAAGTTGATTGGATTTGAGTATATTAAGGACTTGTATAAATCTGATCCTGACTTTGCTAATGTGTACAAAGCATGTGAACAATCTGGTTTTCAAAAGTTTTATAGAGATAATGAGTATTTATTTCGCGAGAATAAACTTTGCATTCCTGCTTGTTCTATGCGTGAGCTTTTGGTTAGGGAGTCTCATGATGGTGGCTTGATGGGTCACTTCGGTATTGCTAAAACCCTTGACATTCTGCAGGAACACTTTTATTGGCCTAACATGAAGAAGAATGTTGAGCAGGTTTGTAATGGGTGTGTCACATGTCGACACGCAAAATCTAGGGTGCAACCTCATGGGTTGTACACTCCTTTACCTGTTCCTGATGTTCCTTGGACTGATTTATCTATGGACTTTGTGATTGGTTTGCCTAGGACACGGAAAGGTCGTGATAGCATCTTTGTTGTTGTTGATAGGTTTAGTAAAATGGCTCATTTTATTGCTTGTCATAAAACTGATGATGCTTCACATGTTGCTGATTTGTTCTTTAAGGATGTAGTTCGATTGCATGGCATTCCTAGGACAATTGTTTCTGATCGGGATACTAAGTTCTTGAGTCACTTTTGGCGAGTTTTATGGAGTAGGTTAGGGACCAAATTGTTGTTTTCTACTTCTTATCATCCTCAAACTGATGGTCAAACTGAAGTGGTTAATAGAACTCTAGGATCTTTATTGCGTGCTGTTGTGGGAAAGAATTTGAACACTTGGGAAGATTGTCTGCCATTGAATGAGTTTGCTTATAACAGGAGCATTCATTCTTCTACAGGTTATTCTCCATTTGAGATTGTGTATGGTTTTAACCCACTAACCCCTTTGGATTTGTTGCCTTTACCTTTGAATGAGATTGTTAATGTAGATGGGCATCAAAGAGCTAAGTTGGTTAAGGCTATTCATGAGAAGGCTCAGAAGCACATTGAGGAGAAGAACACTAAAGTGGCACAAAGAGCTAATCGTGGATGCAAGCTTGTTAAGTTTGAACCTGGAGATTGGGTTTGGGTGCACTTTAGGAAGGAGAGGTTTCCTCATCATAGGAAATCTATATTGGATCTAAGAGGAGATGGTCCTTTTCAAGTGTTGGAGCGCATCAATGACAATGCTTATAAAATAGATCTGCCTGGTGAGTATGCTGTGAGTGCTACTTTCAACGTTGCTGATCGTTCTCCCTTTGACACTGCAGGTTTAGATTCGAGGGCGAATCCTTTTGATGAGGGAGGGGATGATACGAGCAAGCCAATACCAAGTAGAACTCAAGATCGTGATGGCGCCATTAGCTTGTCTCAAGGACCAGTCACGAGGGCTCGGTCGAAGAAGATAAAGAATCACAGGTTACGTTATGCTTAAGCTTGGGTCAATCGGGAGTTGCAAGAAGATAAGTTGGACAAGTTCGGAAAAGAATTTAAAGAGATTCCTAAGTTTGTGATCATTTTGAAGAATTCAAGTCAAAAGTAGCCATTTTTACCGTTCAACCGGGAATTACTGTTCACTGCCGGAAATCACTATTCACTGCCAGAAATTACTATTCACCGCCAGCGTTTACTGTTCATTTTCAGGCTGGAAAACCACTTTGGAGCTGGAGATTCCCACTATTCAGATAGAGTGGCCTTTCATCATTTGGTTTGTTGGTGTGCACTAAAGAAAACAAAAGAAAAAGAAAGCTAAATCATTTTGTTTTACGCTTTGCATTTTAAATTCAATCCTTTGCTTTTTGGCTTCTATAAAAGCCAACCATGTATCAAGAATGTAATCAGATTTATAGATGAAATTTGAGTGATTTTAAGGAAGCTAAATGCTTACCTTTGGTGTGCTTCTTGATTGAGGGATTCAATCAAAAACAAGAGAGGGATTCTCTTGGCTTTACTCTTTAGGATTGATTTCTCTTATCAAGTGTTTTACTTGTGGTGATTAATCAACTCCTTGTATTCCTCATTGTTTGTTGCCTAATTTTTTTAGTTTAGGAGGTGAAGAATAGGGATAATAAACCCTAGTTTGATTGGAGATTGGAGGTCTTGGGATCAATTAGTTGCAGAGGTGAACCTAGTGGAATTCTAGGGTTGTTGCTACATCAGTAAGAGTACCTGTTGCGCAGTCTTAGTAAATCAACGATATATGGAGTTCTAGATGTTGGTTTGCTGCAATTTGTATGTCCTTGGAAAGCTAAGAGATAGATCTACAACTTTACTATTGGAGCCAGAAGCTAATTCGACTTTGTTCTTTATTATTTTTGCGGTTGAGAATCATGCAAAATTGAGCTAAGGAGTGGGAAAAGAGTTGGGTTAGCTGACACCCAATCGCAAGGAGCTAGACGAGGACTATAAGAGGTAACTCTAAACTTAATCTTTGATTGTTGTTGACATGATGATGTTGTTATTGATGCTTTGGCTATTTGATGATGCTATGTAAGAACTATGCGAGCTCTGAACCTGGTCGCCGGGGTACGTAGGCCGAGCATGAAACAATCCTCTTTGTCCATCCATTCCGTAGAATTGATCCCCTTGGTGCTACCATGGTAAGGTAATATGATCTTTTTCCGTTCCACAAAGTTTTGGATCTTATGGCAGAGTCGGAGACACTCATCAGTGGCGTGCCCAATCATTTGATGGAACTCACAATACTTACTCGACTCTCCTCTAATAGGCGAATCGGGCTTAGGTTCCAGAGGTCATAGAAGGCCTTCCTCCACAAATGTTTTGAACATTTTTCCTAAAGGCATGGGCAAAGAGGTCAACTCCTTTGGTCTTGACCCGGCCTGAAATGGTGCTTGAGTAGTCACATGGTTTACCCCAACCGACTTCTTTCCTTGAGCTACACCAAGATTTCTCCTAAATATTGAAGTATTTGTTGAAATCTTAATTTTCCCCAAGCTGATGGCATCTTCCAATTGTATTCCTGCCCCAATAAGTGCCCTGAACTTAGCATAATAGTTACCAACCATGCGGTCATAGTAAACCGGCTGGAGGTTGTTAATGACCATCTGTATCTGATCTTCCTCAGTAGGTCTATTCACCATCAGGGAAGCCTTGTTGCGCCACCTTGAAATGAAACCAGAGAAAGTTTTTTGAGCTTCTTGTTTAGTCGTGTAAAGGTCTCTTTTAGTGACGTCCACTTCGATACTGTAGTTGTACTGCTTCATGAATTCTTTGCAAATGTCTTCCCATCTGCTCACTCTACTCTCATCAAAAGTCATGAACCATTTCAGGGCCGTTCCTAACAAAGTCCTTTGAAAAAATTGGACCATTAGCTCCGGCCCTATCCCCATGGGCTGCAAACATCCTCACATAGATCTTCAAGTGGGTTGTAGGGCACCCCATCCCATTAAATTTCTCGATATCTGGCATCTTGAATTTTTCAGGTAACCAGGCTTCGGGGAGCAAAGACAAATGATCCAATTTCCAATCATCCTCCTTCCTCTTCATGGTCTTCAACAATTCTTCTACTCTCTTGAGTCTCTCTTAATCTCCTTTGGGCTCTTGCACCACCAAATCACCTTGGGCTATTTCAACACCATTCCCGATGCCTTGCCTCAAAGCTTGACCCCCATCACTCCTAGGGGACACAATCCTTCCTTGCTTGAGTGCCATCAATGTGTCCCTCATGTCCGGATCCATTAGCAGGAATTCCACAGCCGCATCCACCTTGGTAGTATTATCATCACTTATCTTTCCCTAGTATTAGGGAAGACAAGTGTGAAGGTTTCGGGTACCAAGGGATCTCTTGACACACATTTTTCTTTGGTTGGTCTTTCTTAGGTATGTAGAAACGAAAGGGGGAACTCTATTTACATTTACTGGAATTCTCAACAATAATCACCCAAATGCACGTACCACTTATTGATTCATTATGCATGAGACGCTCAGGGTATACAGCTGGTTGGGGGCCAAGAGATTGCTGCTAGGGAATAGTTTAACCTACTCATATGTGATAATGGATATCGCGTGAGGTCCAAGGCCCATTAGTCCCCATCATTGGTAAGCATCGAGAAAGGGGTTCACTCAGGCCACTATTGCTTAAGGAAGGCATTGTAGCAGACTTGGATTCCCTCGCCTTCTTATTAGAGGCTTCACATCAATCATCACGAATTCAAGGCACTTATGATAACATATAAAAGGCATACAAAGTTCGACGATTGCACAAAGTTTCTTAAACCCTCTATGTCCTCGTGGACTCGCTAGTTGTGAGGACCTGACCCAAGATTGATTAGGCCTCCTCACCTATTCCTTTACACTTTTTTCTTAGCCATCACCCAATATCTTTGGAGTCGCCACCCGAATTTTATTATAGGAAAAAATTCGGGGAAAAACCATTCTTGAATCCCAAAGACTCCGTTTAAGGCAACCAATTAGCGAACCAAAGATATTGGGCCCAGGGGTTCATCATGGATGGGAAAGTGTTAGGCACCCATCCATGTTGGGACGAAACTTTGTGCAAATGAGGAATAATTGTTTGCCTTATGAGAGTGTGTGTTGTGTGGGAACAAGTCACACAAAGTGGTAGAATTAAATTGAATCAAAAAAGGAAAATAAAAATAATTGGGCTTGAGTTTCCACCACTAGAAACCACCTACGTACCCTGGCGACCAGGTTCGAAGCCCACGTATTTCTTGTTATGGCATCGCAACAATTAAACCATCAATAGCATCATCAAATGATCAACAAACAGTAGACTAAGATGGGATTTAGGATTATCTCTTGTAGTCCTCCTTTAGCTCCTTGATTTGGGTTGTGTTCTTCACCCGTTTTCTTTCCATTCCATGTCTCATTCTTTGATCCCTTCTTGGTCTCCCCTTGCTGCTCTTTGGTTGATAATATCCACGAAATTTCTCTAGAGTTTCTGCCTATGAATGTTTCTGGACCTGGAGAGGTAGAGTTTCTCTAAGCACTAAAGGTTGTCCCCCCCCCCCCCCCCCCCCGGGGGGGGGGGTGTTGTTGGGGGTATGTGAAAAAGAGATTGTATCCTTTAGATGTGAATTGAGGTCCTATTTATAGAGTTCTGGAGAGTGCAAGGGTCGTGCACCTCTTAATAGTCAAGATTTTGGTCGGAAATCTGGGCCAAAACCGTGTAGAATCAAATTAGAAACAAAAATGGGGAAAAAATTAATTTTTTGGGGGCCCATGACCGCCATGCCAGACGGTCATCTCTTGGATGACAGCCAGGCCTGACAGTCTTCCCGAGATGGCCGCCCGGCTCCCCTGGGTTTCACGCGTTCTTACCATTTTTCGTCCCCAATCCCCCTAATTTCGCCCTTATTTGATCTAACCGTATAATTAACCCCTAATCATCCCATAGCTAATCGATACACATTAAACCCCCATTTTTTGCAAAAATCACACCAAAAACACATTTACCTTTTAAAGGATGATTTGATTCTGATCTTTCACGAAAATCAAAGTCAAGATTAGTCTGCAAGTAATGTGTTTTTGGGCCAATTAACTCTAGAGAATCCACATTCCATTAACTTAGGCCTCTAAATTCATTCTTAACCCAAAAATAAATCATCTCAATATAATTGGGTTGAAAATAAATAAAAAAGCCCAAATAAATAAAATAAAACATATTTTAGTACATTAGACCTTAATATATATTTTTATCCTAAGAATAAATCATCTCATTAATCCTAGGATTCAAACACATAAAGATTTAAATTACTAAAATACATGAATTCTACTAAAATAAATTTCAAACATGCCTTAACCCAAGACCGAATCATCTCATCAATTTCAAGGTTCAAGTATGTTTAAAATCTAATTTAGAAGAATATCCGTGGGTCAAATTTGGGTGTTCACAATATCTATAATTTGCATTAGAAGAGTATTAGTGGGTCAAATTTGGGGTGTTCACCGATACTAGTGTTGCAGATTTTCTGCGACCTCACGACCCTGCGTGATTTCCCTAAGCCTTGTGATGCTATGTTTCCAACCTACCCCACACCCCCCACCCCCCACCCACCCCCCTCCTTCTCCCAACCCCCTCTCTCATGTAGGAAAAATAGTGATGCATTCCTATTTTTACGCTTATTATTTAGAGTTCTATCCTAACTCATGTGCTTGGGTTCAATGTTTGTATGTATGGTTTATGTTTGTGTTTATTGATGGTTTAAGATGGTACTATTTCCTAAGACAATGGTTTACACCCTCGTCATTCTTTTTCTTCATTCAAACTTTCCCCTTTTCGCCCCCGAAAATTTCAAAATCGTTGACAACATATCCCGGTGGAGTTTGAACCCCAACTTCACTTAATGTTTTCAGAGTTTTGGTTAGGACCTATCAGCATCATGGAGGCTCTCTGCAGAACGTATCTCCTTATTCTTTTTTATTCTACCACCACTATGATCGTCTCAACTTTATCACTTTTTTTTTTTACACCATGAGAGAACCACGCCACACTACGGTCTCGACCCATTGGTCTTTTGTAAATGGAGCAACTCCCAAAGTTTACCCCTAGTCTGACTTGTATCTATATATACATAACACTCTGATGGTGGCTTTTTGACTTCTGGTAAACTGGGCATTCTTGTGGAGTTTGCTCCCAGCTTGATTCAAATTCGTCTGACACCTTCCCATTCCTTTGCCAAAACCTTCTTAAGATGGGTAAATGGAGTGCCCATGAGGAGTTTTATCCCCAGTTTCTGCATACTCTACCGGTAGTCATTCATCATCATGACCAAGGATAGTTTGAATCCTTCAAGCAATATGGCTCCACGTACTTCTCCCTATTTCCGCTTTGGCTTCATTTCCTTCTCAACCGGACCGTCTTGGCCAAGAATGCTTTAAAGCTTCAACATATCGTGACTCCACGGACTTCTCCGTAATTCCATTTTGGCCTACACTTTAAACCCTCACATGCTTCCAACGTGTCAAACATATCTCTATGTATTTCACAAAATACTCGATGATTTCACATACATTAAGTACACTATAAACATTTTATAATAGATTAATTCTTCGTTAAATGGATGAATCATTGGTAAGAAGGGTTTCAAAGTTTGGTTTGTCAAGGAGTTTCACTTGGAAAGGAAGGGAATTTTGACCGCACCTTTTGATGTAGGTTGTCTACATATTCTTGAGCATAATATTTTTCCTGTTTTACTCTTTCCTTTCTTTTTCTTTTCTTTTTGAAGGGGACAACTTCGCTATCATCTATACCTTATTTTATAAGTTACGATCTAGAGGGCGTCCCTCTTCTTTTCTTTTTCCATTTTAATTTTTCTTCCTCGGTTTTTTTTTTTTGTTCTATGCTCATGAAATTAGGTCCCTGTAGTTCGGATGAAGATGGGTCGAACGTATCACCCTTCAAAATTTTCCCAAATTGGTCAAAATTAGACCATTCCGTTGAAATCAGTTCTTTCCAAGTCTTCGGTAAGGGTTTTGTTTAAGAGTTGGTATTTAGTATTTTGTCCAAGGTTTTTGGGTGTGGCCGCTCCATGTTTGCCAAAGAATTGTGCCTTTTCGGACCCTAAGGTCAGACACTTTTCTTACTCGTAAAATAGAGCTTCTTTCATTTTTGTGTCCTCGACCAAAATTCTAAGACCTAGTGTAAGCCGAATTGACAAACTAGGTTTCAATGGCTTAACCTCAAATTGATCTGTTTTAAAGTTTGGCAAGCCAAACTTGCATGTTTGCAAAATTCGTTCGCCCTAATCTAAGTTATGTCATTTTCTAAGTCGTAAATGCAATCATTGAGATAGGCAAAAAAAAAAAAAGCACATTTTACTGCTCAAGTAAAAAACTACATATAGAAATTCAAAATTCGTAGAAACTGTTGATGCGCACCATCCCCTTGGGGTCTTCACTTCTTTTGCCGGAACGCATTTGATGCCATAGACTCTTCCTGTAATGCCCCGATTTTCGTTAATTGATTTTTACGGAATTTTCAAAATTTTCGGTATTTAGTTTCCATTGTTACCCTTGTGGAATTTCCGGGAGTCTTTGGTTAAGAAATTATTGTTATAGTTAATTTATTCTCTTTGAAAATATTATTTTTTACTTTTGGAATTTATCTTTATTCCGGTTGTTTGGGAACAATTGGAGTTCCGGGGTGAAATATTGACTTTATCGCAGTTTCACTCAAAACTACGTCGTTTTGGATTAAAGTAAGGAAAAAAAATCAAAAACCTAATCCTATGCACGCGTTGACCAGGGAAGTTGACCGCGCCATAGACCAAGACAACGTCGTTTTGGTCAAGGCCGGGCAACCCTAACCCTTCTCCTCTTTTTTTTTCTTCTCTCTCTTCCCTCTTCTGTCTTTCCCGCCGCTGCTGCTCTCTCTCCCACGTCTTCCTGGATTTCTCTCCCACGAAATCCTCTCTCCCGATTCGTGGCATTAATCGGTTGTTTCCGATTTTCTTCCTCTCTTAGTCTCTCTTTCTTTCCTTTTGTTCATTTCTTCTTCATCTCTATTTCTCTCTAGCTTTATCTTCCATTTCCTTCCTCCATCGTACAGCCGCTGCCACCATTGATGGACAGGGCTGTTGCTCGTAGCTTCAATCGAAGGCAGGGGCTTAGGAGTCCGGTGCAGGACGGGTGCGACTCAACCCGGGCTTCGATGCGAAGAGGAGCCGCCGCCGCCAAGACGAGATCGCCGCTGCCATTAGTTGGGTAAGCTCCGATTTCCCTTCTCTCTTCTCCTTCCCTTGTTCTTTGCAGCCTTGAGTACTGATTTACTAATCAGGGTTCTTCTGTGTTATGGGTTGCTGTGTGTCTTGGTGGCAGGTGATGGTTTGGTAACGGGTGTGTCGAGGTTGTTATGTGACAGTGGGGGCTGGTGCTCTGGTGTCGGTTGGTGCTGTTTGGTGCAGGATCGTTACCGGCGATTGCTTACTGCCTCGGTGGTGGTGCCATGTCGAATGGGGGCTGGTTGTTGCGTGTTGTGTTTTGGGCAATTAAATTGCAGGCTCATTGAACACGGGCTGAGACCTTTGTGCTTGGATTCGATACCGGATTTAGAGGTTCTGATTTCCAGTAAGTGTTTCAAATGATTCCAATCTCTTCAATTCGTTTTCCTGTGATGTGAGGATTCCGTGTGGTTGAATTGGATGATTCTCTGCTATGGCAGACTTGTTAGGAAGTTTTTCGGCGTTGTTGTGGAATTTTCCGGCAAGGTTGACCGAAAACCGGCGAGGGCTCGGGTTCTGTTCCGGCGAGCTTCGAAGAATTGACATACAAGGGTAAATTTCCAGGAATTGTTGTGTTCCAACTTTGTACATTCATGTACGGTAGATGGGATTAATCAATGTATTTAAAATGAATGGACTTAGTGGAAACCAAGTGTGACACGTTGAGGGACACGTGGCTGGAATTTCACCGACGCGGAAAGGACTTTTAGGCCGGGGAGGCTGGGTTGGGTTTACTAAGTGGTATGATTTTCATGACGGATAGAGGCCAGGCCCATTAACTTCTTTATGTGTGATTCATGGATTTGGAATGGGCTTTATGCCTAATAATGTTAGAACTCATGGTTCATTATAGGTTTTGATAATTGACAAACCAATTCCAGATCATGTCAAAGATGAAGGAAAAAGAATGAAGCAAAAAGAAATGAAGGCAAATCAATCCTCAAGTCAAAGAAACCAAATCAAGAGCAAAGGATCGAAGTGAATGAGCACAATAATTGATGAGCCAAGAAAGAAGAGTTAGATCCGTAAATTGTACAAGGTATAACACTCAACTCTTCTAGGACATTGGCTCAAAATAAGATGAATTTTGCTCATGCATAACATAACATACTTCCAAGCATAAAAATGTTTTTCGAACCGTGAACATCGATGTTGTGGATTTAAACATAGATGTTCTTGCCCTTGCACAATTCTTCAAAACAGGCAGAAGGCTCAGAACATCGATGTTGGCACCCTAAATATCGATGTTCTAGTGACCGTTGCTTTTAAAATTAGTCATAACATCGATGTTCCCATTTGTAACGTCGATGTTCCATATTGGTCAGTTTCAATTTGTTTTTGCCGAGCCAAAATAACATCGATGTTTCTTTCTAAACATCGATGTTCCTGCCTTCAAAGAATTTTTCAAAAATTGGCAGTAGGCAAATAACATCGATGTTGGATTCCCAAACATCGATGTTCTCATGACCGTTGCATTTGAAAATATCCTTTACATAAGAAAAAAATCGATGTTGGATTTCAGAACATCGATGTTCTTCAATGGTCAGCTTTAATCGTTTTTCACAGAAGCAAAATAACATCGACGTTGTGAAATAAACATCGATGTTCTTCAAGAATCAGTTTTCATCTCAATTTCACATAAGCAAAATAACATCGATGTTGGGTTATAAAACATCGATGTTCCTCACATGATGATTTAATGGGTTTTACACAGAATTAAAATGACATCGATGTTGGGTTTGAGAACATCGATGTTTTAGTTACCGTTAGTCCAATAATTCAAATTTGTTGGACAAAACATCGATGTTGAGCAGTAAAACATCGATGTTATGGCCGTTATTTTTGACAACTTTTTAGCACCCACTATGTCTTGTTTAAGACTGTTTTTGGGTGGATTTAAAACGGCTCTATAACTTTTCAGAGCTATAAATTGAGTATTTTCAGCTCTAATTATCAACCAATCAACTCTCTATTCATTCATCATTCATTGCAAAACAATCATTCAAGTTTAAAGAGCCAATTCCTTTGAGATTATTGAGAGTTGCCTTGTTAGTGCTTAATTGTAACTTATACCCACTCTTGAGAGAGCTTTTGTCTGAGTAATCTTTGTAGTGTTGTTCATACACTGAAAGGGAGGTTTGTTCCCTTGTAGCTACTCATAGGAAGAGTGATTTTCTTTCCTTGAGAGAAGTCTTGAAGTGAGGTATCTTCAAGTAAGTGTGTAGGATTCTTGTGATTAGAATTCCTAGGTTGTAACGGTTTGTTAAGCACCCGGAAGCTTAACGGTAGATAGTGAACTCTTCAAGTGAACCTTGAAGGACTGGATTAGCCACAAATTAGTTGTGTGTGAACCAGTATAAAAATCTCTTGTGTCCTTCTTTCAATTCCGCATTTTATTTCCTGCAAATATTTTCAGTCTTAGGTCTAAAGCTATTCACCCCCCCCCCTCTAGCTTAGCCTTTCCGATCTAACAATTGGTAGCGGAGCCTAACTCTCTGAAAGACTTAACCGTTTGAGAGGAAATTTTCCATGGCTTCTCCAAGTAATCATGCAGGAATCTTTGAAGGACATTCAACCGTTCGTCCACCGTACTTTGATGGCACCAATTACAGCTACTGGAAGGAGAGGATGAGAATTTTCCTCCAATCCAACAACTATGCTCTTTGGCAAATCATGAAGATTGGAGAGCAAATGCCGATGAAGAAAGTTGGTGAAGTCCAAGTGCCAAAGACGGAGGAGGAGTACAACGATGTTGTGACTGATTTTAAAAGCAACAGTCATTAGAACAACGATGTTTAGGATTCCAACATCGATGTTATTTGCCTACTGCCTGTTTTGAAGAATCGTTGAAGAAATCACAACATCGATGTTTTAATTACAACATCGATGTTTTGGCACTTCTGCCAAATTTTGAGAAAAACTTGAAAACACAGAACATCGATGTTTTTGGACACAACATCGATGTTATGGACTCAAAATACAATTTTATGACTGAAAGCATGCTATGAAATGTATGAGTGAAATTTGTTTTGTTTGAGCCAATGCCTAAGAGAAGTTGAGTGTTTTACCTTGTACAAATGGGTCCTAACTTCTCTTGCTCTTCTTTGCACTTCAACTCTTGATCATATCTTCACTTGAATTCTTGATCACTTTG